>PVIH01010435.1:0-75434 GCA_004025045.1 Sigmodon hispidus | reverse complement strand
ACACACACACACACACACACACACACACACACACACACACACATGCACATAAATAAATATATGATAAATATCCTCTAGCTTGACTTATTTACAGTTTCATGTGTGTTTAGTAAATAATTTCTTAATTTATATTATTTAATTGGTCTTGTTAATTCACAGTAATTTGATTTTTTGTTTAAAGTTTAGCCTTTTATAATGTCAAGATGATGTTTTCCTATGCCATGCCTGTGATGATATGTATTGTTCATGCCCATTACATTTAGATTTACAATTCTTGCCCAGCTGGTAAAGAAAGATGTGAGATGGAGACCATTCTAAATGTGACCTGCTCCTTATACAGGTACGACTGATCACCAGGCCACTCAACAGACCATCCTTTCTCTAGTAAACCTGTTTCTCTCTATCAACAAAACAGGACACTATGTGTGCACAGGTCTATTTGTAGACTATGTAATTCTAGCACACAGCTTATAAGATTGTAAATTGATGCAATGACTTTGGAAAGCTGCTTGAGGCGTCCACTAAATTAGAACAAATGCATATACCCATGATTGCTGCTTTGTTCCCTGGAGTGCTGTAATTTAGGGTTCCTTTCAGTGATTTGAGAAGTTTTCTGGATCCAGCAATACACAATGAATTCTTTTAATTTTTACCTAGTTGATACCAGTTTCTAGGTATGTATTCTCAGTGTATGTATTCAAGTGAGAATCATCCTGAGGATTTGCCCATTTGCTATTCCTTCTTTCCAGATTCCAGCTATATTCAAGTTAAACAACAAGAATTCTATCTCCACTCTGTGGGCTGCCTCACTTAGGGGTGTTGTCTATGTAGGTACAGAGTCTGCGTTGCACTGCTCTGCTCTCCTGCTACCAGGTGTGATTTAACTTCAGGCATTGGGTAATTTGGGTGAATCTTACCTCCTTAGGACATGGAAGTAAAATCAAACCTGTTATTTATATATACATATATATGTATACATACAATATATATGTCATATGTGTGTGTGTGTTGGTGTTATCCTTAAAAATTCCAAGAGTCATTTACTGAACATGTACATGCAGACTAAGCATATGCCTGTGTTTATCAAATGGAAAATTTTCATAATGTTCAGATAAGGAGTATTTGTGACCACAAAATTTGTCAGAAAATGGAAAGCATTCATTAATATTATAAATGTAATATCATAAATATAAATTAATCACCTCTATGTGTTATGGCATAGACAGATTGGCAGACACAGTACGGGGGAAGGATATCTCCAAGAAGGGAGTGTGTTGATATGTTTTGTATTTAATAAAATCAGTCTGAAATATCAGAGAACAGATCCACCCACAGTAAACCAGGAGGGTCAGAGAGTGATAACTGATGCCTTTAACTCCAGCATGGGAAAGAATGGTGACCTACACCTTTAATGCCATAACTCCAGAGACAGAGATCTTTCTGTGTTTCTGTGAGTTCAAGACCTAACTACCAAATAGTAGTAGCTCACACCTTTAATTATAATAACCCTAGAATTATGATGCAAAGTTGAACATGGAAGTGAAACAACTGGGTGAAGAAGTTATTTAAGGAGGCTTCTCTGGATGATAGATTTTACCCTGAGAAGTTGGCTGAGTGAAAATTGACTGTGGCCTGTTACTTCTCTCTAATATTATAGACTGATTTTATTAAATATAAAATATATCATCCCAAGGGATAAATTTAGGGCACATGACAAATCCAATCTGTAACCCCAGTGGTGAGTGTATTTTTATCCACTCATTATTGCAGTGAAATGAGTAAATAGCCAACTTTACTGGCCAGGATCTATTTTTTGACCTCATGGCTTGTTATTTTAGCATTGTAGTCATTTAGTAAATATCTCAGAGACATATACTTATATATACATGTATAGGATATCAAATTTCAATAAGTAATTTTGAAAAATAAAAAATATACTTAAATATATTATAATCAAAGTATAAATTATAATAAATTTAAAAATATTCTAGAATAGTACAACTTTTTAGGGAAAGCTTTGTAGTAGTTATAGAAATTATATTTGGAAAAACACTAAAATTAAGCAAATAGATAATATATGAGAAGAACACAACAAAATATATGTAATGAAACTTAAAAGAGCATTACAGAGCAGAAACCACTAAAATAGATGGCAAATAAATGAATGTAAGATTTTGTATTAATTAATTAATGATCACTTTGACCAAATATCTAAAATAACCAGTTCCATAAATGGGAGGAATTTACATTGCCTCAGAATTCATTGCCCACTCAGAAGACAAAAACATGATTGAGCTAAGTGTATTTGAGGCCTATGACCATAACTCTTCACATTTGGGCTGCCTAAGAAGAAGAGAACAAGGAATATTAATGCTTAGTGAGTTTTCTCAGTCCAGGAACACGGCTCATGAGATAATATCTTCTCTACTCAATTAACCCTTGGTAGAAAAATCTCGTACCCATACCCAAAGGAATGCTTTATTAATTCCTTTTAGAGTTTGAACCCAATCAAGTTAATAGCCATTAACTACCAGACAATCCAATAGTCTTATTTTAATGAGTAAAACTGATAAATTCTCAAGAGTAACCACAAGAAAGAGAAAAATATATATTAATAGACACAGGATAGATCTTACTGAAAATGAGCTTTTACATTCAGGAGAGAGAGAAACGTACACAGTACAAATCATACCTGAAAAGAAAAGCAGGGTAGAAATATCAGAATTATGATGGAAACTAAAATCCTCAAATATAAAAATACATACATGCAAACAATAAAACTGACTTCTGATGATAATGAGAAATTCAAATAACAAGAGCTGCTATAACACAATGTCAAGTGCACCAAAGTAATAACTGATTCCACCACTATAGGTTTGAATGAGGGTTCCCATTGCCACACATATAACATGCTTGGTGCTAAGAGTTATGCTGTTGAGAGATACTTCTGAGATGTGTAGTCATATTGTGAAGTCCTTTCAAGAATACTGTATTTTATGTGCATGTTCTTTTACTACATACATCTGTGTACCCAGTAAATGCCTGATGCCTCTGGAGGCCAGTGAAGTGGGAACTGGAGTTAGAGGTCTCTTTAAGAGATTGTACAACCTGACATCTCAGAGTCTTCCATTCTTGTTTCATGAAGTAAAGTAATCCCCTTGATTATACAGTATTTTGGGATGTGTGGCCTTGTCTGCTGGTTAGGCTTTGTCAACTTGACACAAAATTTAGTCACCTGGGAAGATGGAACCTTTGTTGATACCCTGCCTCCATCTTATTAGCCTGTAGGCATGTTTTTAGGGCATTTTCTTAATTAATAATCAATCTGGAAGATTCTAAACAATGTGAGAGGACTCAAATTTTCGAAGTCATTCCTGGGTTGTATAATAAAGCAGGCTAAGCTGTAGTATGAAGTTTATGGCCTCGCCTAGCCCTGAGATATGGACCAGTAGTCCCAAATAAACCACCCTCAGCTGCTTAGTCCCAAATAATCATACAAAGTCTTATATTATTTACATGCTGTTTGGTCTATGACTCAGGCTTACTGCAAGCTATCTCTTGCATCTTAATCATTTTTATTAATCTATGTCTTGCCATGTGGCTTGTGGCTTACCTGAGTTTCTTTACATCTTGCTGTCTTAGTAGCAGTTCACGGCATCTCTCCTGACTCCTCCCTTCTTTCACTTTATCTATGCTCACATTTCCTGCCTGCTTTAAGATGCTTTGCCATAGGCCAAAACAGTCCTTTATTGACCAATAATATTCAGAGCATACAAAGAGACATTCCATATCACTGATATATCCAGAGAAAGCAAGACAGTAAGCAGCATTCCTTCAGTTTCTGCTTTAATTTTGCCATGAGCTTCAGCCCTGACTTTACATGATGATGGGACTGTGAAATGTATGCTCAAGTAAAACCTTTGCTTCCCACGTTGAGTTTGGTCAGTGTTTTGACACAACAACATAGAAACTAACTGGAACACATTGTTAGAGGTTCCTAAATTGAGGACACTTGAACTTGGCCTGGAACTTCCTGAGCTATAAGTGGAAATAATGATTTATAAGTTTCTATTTAGTTTGTTGTGTCACGTGAAAGCTGAGACAATTCCTAAAAATTAATTCATTCATTAAGAGAATCACATTTATTGATGAAATAATTTGAAGCACATATCTCAGGGTGACCTTTATCTAGTCTCTTCATTTCATATAACTCATTATATGTAATATAACATAATATAATATAATATGATGTGATGTAATATGATATAATATAATTAATATAATTTAATATAATATAATTAATAGAAATATAATATATATAATATATCTAGCCTATATAACTCATTACAAAGCTTATTATTCCAACATTGTAATGATATTTGTAGCTCAGATATCTCACAGGTCATCCCATTTAATGCCAAGACTGTTGCCTCTCCAAAGAGATACATAAATGCCAGATAGCCTATTTCCTTTCCCAGAACCCCTGCATCTCTCCCAAAACATATTTCTCTTTATATAATTAAACTGATCATATGTGTGGTGATATATTGCATATTTAATAAAATCAGCCTGGACTATCAGACAACAGAATCACCCGGAGTCAAGCCATGAAGGTCTGGGAGTGTTGATTGACACATGCCTTTAATCTCATCACTCAGAAGACATAGATTTTTGTGAATTTCTATGAGTTCAAGGCCTAACAACCAAACTGTAGTAGCCCATACCTTTAATCATAACTCTGAGATTGCATGCAAAATTGAATTCTGAAGTAAAACAACTAGACAGGGAAGATACAACCTATTTGCCCCTCAACCATGGAATGGATTAACACAGTGGAGTACTACTCAGCAGTAAGAAAAATGATATACTAAAATTTGCAGGAAAATGGATGAATTTGGAGAATATCCTCCTAAGTGAGGTCTCAAAAACCCAGAAGAATAAGCAGAGGATGTACTCACTCATTAGTGGACCTTAAGCAAAAACATTCTTATGTCATTGAAAGAGGGGAAATCTTTAGCATGAATGTCTTAGATCTTCAGCTTTCCTTACAATGATAATGTTTGAAACCAGTATCCATCTGCATTCAGTCTCCTAAAATTCCACTGAATTTGCTACTGTTCCATCTACTTCTAAGAATTAAATACAATGAATAAATGAGAAAAAGAAAAGTAAAGTGACAGAAAATTTAAAAAGGCACAGAATTCTGGCCCAAACTTCCAGTCCAGTCAAAGAGAGTGAGGAGGGATTATATAAGAAAAGTGGTCAGCATCATCGTGGGGAAACCCACAGAGACTGTTGAGCTACTGGAAGCTCATTGGCTCTGAACTGACAGTTGGAAACCTGCATGGAACTGAACTAGGCACTCTGAATGTACAAGACTGTGTGTGGGTTTGGCAGATTGTGGGGCCTCTGGCAACAGGACCAGGATTTATCTCTAGTGCATGAACTGGCTTTTTGGAGCCCATTCCCTATAGAGGGATGACTTGCTCAGCCTTCATATGGTGGATGGGTTTAGTCCTGCCTCAATTTGATATGCAGACAATGCAGACTACCAGTGGGAGTCCTTACCCTCTCTGAGAAGTGGATGAGGGGTAGGATGGGAATAAGCTGGGGCTAGTGGGAGGAGGGGAGGAAAGGGGAACTGTGATTGACAGTTCTGTGATTATTTATTGCTTTTGTCCTCTTGTGTAATTAGCCTTTTCAAATTGATGTTTCCCTTCTAGTACCATCTAAAGAGCCGACGGCCAGAAAGTACCTTAAAAAAAATAAAGAAATATATTTTTCTTCTTCTTTTATCATGATTGATAGTTTTCCTGGGTACATAAGTCTATGGCATTGGGCTACCTGAGAGTTTATAGAGGTTCTATTCAGTCTTTCTGGACTTCTCTACTGAAAAGTCAGGTATTATTCTAATAAGCTTGCCTTTATATGTGACTTTGTCTTTTTCCCTTGGAGTTTTCATATTCTTTCTTTGTTCTGTATGTATTCTGGGAGGGTTTCTCTCCTGGCCCTATCTATTTGGTGTGCTGTGTTTGCCTTGCACCTTGATAGGCATTTTTTTTTTTAAATTTGAAAAAATTCTTCTATGATTTTGCTTTAAAAAAGTTTCTGTGCCTTTCATCTGTTTATCTTTATTCTTCCTTGATATTAATTATTCAGAGGTTTGGTTTTTTCATGATGTCCCAGATTGCCTGAATATTTTTAGTTTTAATATTTGCTTTGGCTGACTGAGTTACCCCCTTTTTTTTTGCCTCATCTTTGAGACCTGGGACTGTTGTGTGAAAAGATCAGTGGAAGATATCAAAATTATATCCTACGTTTTCTGACTCATATCGCTGAGAACTAGCCTTTGAATTTATAAATGAAGCAATCAAACAGGAACCAATTCTCACTATATAAAGAGTAGGCCTCAATTATAAGTACAAGCCAAAATGTACAATATTAGAAAGATATTCTGTTTTTCTACCAACATCTTATTCATGATAGATGTTTGTGTGATGCCCACTGAGTCTGAGAAATATGGGTTATAGACTGTTAGTTAATTCTTGAAATTGTTTAAGTGTATGCACTTGTAAAACCCATGCTGGAGCTGAGGTTTGCTCAACTGACTATTTGCCTAGCATGCAGTAGAACCTGGGTTTAATCTTATGTGAGGTGACACGTGCATGTACAGCACATGCCTGTAGAGGAGTAGAAGTCAGGAATATAGTATGTCCAAAGGACTACTATAGCTTGGGGTACATGAGACCATTTTTTTTAAAAAAAGGAAAAGATGGGAAGAAAAGAAACAGTATTAGTCTTGATACTGGAGGAAGAGGCTTAGTCCTACTTCAATTGGATATGTCAGGCTGAAGTGACTCACTCTTGGAGTGCTTACACTCTTTGAGAAATTGATGGAAATGTGGGGTGGGGAGAAATTTGGGGATTACTGGGAAGAGAGGAAGAAGGGTGGTTGACATGTTATAAAAGCTTATTAATAAAAAAATCTCTTTAACTAATATTAATTAATCAATATATTAATACTTTACAGAATAGTAATCTATAAAGTTGGGTGTACTGAATATGTTGGTGTCCATGATCATGTATCCAACACGGTCCTTTATGTGAACACTTAGTTTGCAGATGGTGGCACTATTGAAGGAAATGATGAGAAACAGATTTCTGGAGGAAGTTTTTCTGCTGGGACAGGATTTGAGAGTTTATGACCTTGCCCCACTTCCAGTTCACTCTTTCTGCTTCATATTTATGTTTGAAGATGTGAATTCTCAGATTTATCTTCCTGTCATCATGCTTGTCATTTGTTGCTGTGCCTGTTTTACCCCTATTAACTCTTTTTCATGAACCATAAGCCCAAAGAAACTCTTTGATGTGTAAGTTGTTTTGAGTCATAGTGTTATATTACAGCCACAACATGTAACACTACTGAAATCAATGATATTCTGCAAATAGATTACAGGATTCTAGTTTCGCAGTTCATTTTTTTTCATTATGTAACAAAATTACAATGTGTATAGTGATATGATCACTTGTTTTGCATTGCTGAATTATGGCTGGAGGAATGATGCCATACAGTGATAAAGCAATGCCTGTGATTTGCTTTTTGTACCCCTCATGTGGACCCCTTACCTCATGCTCTCTTTGGTCTTCAGGAAAAAAAAATGATGATGCATCATATAATAGAATCTGCTTTCTATATGTTCTCTGGTCTTAAATTAATTAGATAACCACCATTTGATAAGACACAGATAAACTAAATCACATTAGTTTCGAAGGCATGAAGGAAAACTTCTCAATGTCTTGAAAAAACAAACATTGTTATAGGTATAGTTTGCTATAAACCAAGTGAGCAATAAAACAAATTTCCCATAGGAATAGAAATATAATATGATAGAAAGAAACATTAAAGACATGTCCTGTGGAAATTCAAATAAACTACACAGAAATGGAGAAAAATAGAAAGAATTCTCAGGAGGTATTCTCTACTTAATATTGTACAGAACATAAATGGATCCCTGGGAACTGCCATAGTGAAATTATCTATAGCAAGTGAAAGGTCATACAAACAGGAAAAATAGCATTCTGAAAAGTAGCAGCAACACAACAAAATGCTAGATTTATATCATAAAGCTCTTACACCTTGCTGAGCTAGGACAGAAGAAACACATTTACTTGAAAAATGGAAAGAAAGACATTGTCAATATGAACAAAGTGATGTGGAAAACTAAAAATTATCTGGATAATTCAGGCCAAAAATGCTAATGAGGTAAAATATTTCTATACAACTTGATTTATCTCAGTCAACTGTCAACATTTATTAAATTAACTAGACAATTATTGAAGCTTTTATTTTTCCAAGCTTCAATACACATCAGTATTGATTCCTTGTTTGTGTCTGGAGCAAAAGAGTTCTAGTGCACTATTGATATTTCCATACTAGCTACAGATAATATATATTTTTAAATCCTATTATGCATTTAATTACAGATTAAAAAATTAGTATGTTACAAAAAATACCCACAACACTCTTAGAGTAAGTTTGTTAAATATCAGTTTTAGCTTAGGCATATGTTTTATTATTATGCTTACTAGAAGGCAAGCTGCACTCAAAAGGCTATAAAACACATGTTAGTCATCAGCACTCATAAAGAGCACAACGAAGGTCACATTTTATAATTGGCTTTGAAATATTTTGGTTTATAGATCTTGGGGACACCAGAAAAAGATGTTTAAAACAGAAATTTCTGTGTTATGAGTGGCATTGAACTCTAAAGACCACTTTTAGAACTTCCTACTATATTATTAATTTTATCTTTCTGTGCAATCCAAATGCAGACAACTGTTTTTGGACAATTATTGTTTAGAGGTAGGTGGGGGATCATACAGCTTATTCAGCAATTTTTATGAAAAATTACAAAGTGATAATAGCACTTGAAGTGATTCTTTCAGTATGCAACACTCGTAAATATTTGAGTGATGAGCAACATTTAGTTTTTGGATGATGCTGAGACTTTAACTTATAAGGGCTTTAACTTATAGCAGGAAATAATTCTAATACAGTGATTGACTCCTACCCCATGTCTCCATTCAGCATATATTTTATGTATAATGTATGTGTATTAGAAGATAGAAGATATATTTTCAATTTAAATTTGGAAAGCTCACCCAGAGTTTTTTCCCAAGCTTGCTGAGAATTAAGACAATAAACATTTTCTAATATTTGTATGGCTTGGCATGTATTTCTGGACAACTGTATAGCTACACAGAAAATCTCTAAAGAGCTTACCTCTAAGCTATGATTGCATAACTTATTATTATAAAATAAACAAATTGGAAAAAATTATAAATGGTTATGAAGAGAATAGTGCGCAGCGCAGGATCATGCATTTTTAGTGGGATAACATTTTATTTTAAGAATCTGTTTTATGCACTGTAGGTATTTACCATGACTGCTTTCTCTTTAGAAAATTCTAGTAGTAATCTTTCCATCAACTAAGAAAGTAGTTCTCAACCTATGGGTTTTGATCCTTGTGAGGATTGTGTTGTATAAAGTTCCCCCCCACCCCCCCGGGACTGTTTTGGGTCCGGGAGGTTTGCAACCTGGTGCGCTTGCGGTGGTGGTTGGGACCTGGTTTGTGCCCCCAAAGAAATGAAATCACACGCTTATATCTTTTACACTGTTTGGCCCATGTCTTAAGCACATTACTAGCTAGCTCTTTCATCTTAATTCAACCCATTTCTATTCATCTTTCCACCACGTGGCCCACAGCCCTTGGCTCACCTGAATTCCTACATGCTGCTTCTCCGGGGGACAGATGGAGACTGGCAAACTCCACCCTTTTTCCTACCTGCTTGTGCTCTGATTCTCCACCCACTTCTATAGTGCTCTGCATAGGCCAAAACAGTTCTTTATTTACAACACACAGAAAACATTCCCACCATAGGATTGAATGATCCTTTCATGGGATCATCTAAGACTTCAGGAAATAAAGATATTTAAATTATTATTCATAACAGTAAAAAAAACTACAATCAGGAAGTAGCAACAAGAATACTTCAATGGTTGTGAGGGTCACCAAATCATGAAAACTTATATTAAAGTGTTGCAGCATTAAAAGGTTGAGAACTATTGTTGGGTTCTAGCAGTTTTCTAAGGGGAGAGGATGAGAAAGTGCAGAGTCAATGACATAGGCCCTGGGAATTAGTTAAAAGGCAAAAGACTGACTCATTTAATCAACAATGGGGAGAGCTTTATATATCTTCCTCTCAGCACCCAGACTGTGCCATGATCATTATCTAGGCATCATCAGGAAATATGATAGTTTAAACATAAATTCTAGTTGTTATTAACTAAAACCTCAAAGCCAAATATTGAGGAAAAAGCTGGAATATCAGAGAGAAGAAACAGACCACAGTCAATTCCTACCTATCCAACTTCTCAGGGTACAAGCTATTTTACAGATTTCACAGCCTGGCTCATCACTTCTACAGAATACCACACTGTCTGCCTAGGTCTCTTTAAATATCTTCTTCACTCAGTTGTTTCACTTCTGGGTTCAACTCTGCATCATAGTTCTAGAGTTAAGATTAAAGGTGTGAGCTACTGTATTTGGTAGTTAGGCCTTGAACTCACAGAAACACAGAAAGATCTCTGTCTCTGGAGTTATGGCATTAAAGGTATAGGTCACCACAGGGTCTTTCGCATGCTGAGATTAAAGGCATGAGTTACCACTCTCTGATGCTCGGTAGCTTCATTGTGGGTGCATATGTTCTCTGATATTCCAGACTGATTTTACTAAATATAAAATATATCACCACAGATAGTGTCTTTTGGTAGACAGTTTCTGAGCAATCAGAAACATTGAACAGAAGCTATTGCTAGACCTGCAGGTTGACTCTAGGTTGGCCCATAAGAAAATGCCTTGGCAACTAGTTTGAGCCAATTTTCTTGGCCCTAGGGCTTTTCATACTACAAAAAATAACTGAACTGAGACAACCAAAAGTACATCTGAGTACAGACTAATGTCCTCTAAAAAGATAACATTACCCTGACTGGTAATCACTGCCATAGGGTGTGATCGGCACTTAGTCCTGGTAATTCTGCACAACTGCAGCACTTTCCCCAATCAAGTACTAGCATTTTTCATGTAAGAAAAGCCTGTACTCCATTGCTAGAAATTTTAGGTTTGCCTTCACTGTAAGACTAATCTAATGACAGAGGAAAAAAAGTGATTAACAGTGACTCTGCAGTGAAGAACATAACTTGAAAACATTCTAGGCAAAGTATAGATGGCAATTTAAATTTCTCAAAGCTTCAAGAAATCTCCTAAAGAAAATAATAAATCCCTGCTTCCCTGGGTATTTAAGCTGAGCGATATTCTATAGGAAAACAATTCTCCTACTGGAAGATTGTTGGCCAAGTTAAGAATGTAACATTTGCTAGAACTCTGTTAGCCCAGGTATTCTTGCTAACCTTGAATTTTCCCATCAAGACTAAAATACTTGAAGTCAACAAAACTAAGATCTAAAAGAGTTATTAGTGATACTAGAGTTTCTTGCTCTTCTATTATTCCATGCTAAGGCTGTTGTCTTTTTCAAAAAACAAGAGTTTGTAAAATTTTCTTTTTTTAAAATTTATATATTTATTATTTAGTGATTTTTACATCATGTACCCCAGCAAACTCAGTCCTCTCAGATTCATACCCACTCTTATGGTCTCCCCATTTACGAAAATGCCCATTCATGCTGTTCATTGACTTACTGGAGCATAATTAAACTCAATATGGCCAGACCCTTAAAGAAAACAAGTCTTTCTTCACCTAACTGATTAAGTTATGATGTTTTGATCAGCTTGAATATAATCATTAGATTCTCTGAAATCAAATTATGTCTCTGCTTGGAAATATCTAATAATGAAGCAGTTAAAAAAAACCAAATGTGTGCTATTACTACAGAAATGTAGGATAAAAATGCTTATTAAAAACACTATCTCTATTATTTAAATTGTAAATCATTAGTATTAAATAACATTGACAAAGACATTTTTTCACTTCTAATTAATTTGGTAAGTGAACAAAGTCATGTGTTTTATATGTATGTAAACAATGACCCAGAGAAGTGAGATGAGGGAATACAGAAATACAGGTGAGTGACAAGAGGAGAGAGAGAGAGAGAGAGAGAGAGAGAGAGAGAGAGAGAGAGAGAGAGAGAGAGAGAGAGAGAGAGAATTACTGACCAGATATTGTGCATCTGGGAAAGGCTTCCCCTGTATATTCTATGATATCTATCAGTATCCTTTCATTGTAGCCACTCTTTGCCAATAATTCTGTTATTATTCTCCCTTTCTAATTTCCCCTATTATTAGCATCATACCTATTATAGTATATTGGTTCCAATGATGAGTTTTATTACTACTAATGAAAGTTTGCTTTATACACACACACACACACACACACACACACACACACACACACACACACAATTGTTTTCCTACTTCTGAGTGATTTGGTTTCATAGTTAAGAACACATGATGTTTTTCCAGATAATCCAGACCTTTGATTCCAGCACCAATATTAGGCAATCTACAATTCCCATGAGCCTAGCTGCACATGATCCAATATTCTCTTTTGTACATTGTGGGCATCTCTTCTCATATGCATGTACTCACACATAGACAAAAATTTTTATAAATTATAATAAATAGCAATTCTTAAAAAAATTACCAGTGCTCTATGAGTTCTTCATTGACAATCACTCTGAATTGCAATCAAAATCCCTCAGTAATAAATCATAGTCTTTTATTAAATGTATGGTTTTGCTGTTCTTTAATGCCTTACTGTGAAACATACAAAATGAAGTCTCAAGATTTCCTCATATACCAATATGTACTCAAGATTCCCCTATTTCTTTTTATGACTTAATACAAATTAATTTATCCTGCTGTAATATCCTTTTGCACAAATAAACAGTTTACTTTTCCATTTACTCACTAAATGTTTTATTGGTTGCTTCCAAATTTTACATTTATGTGTACAGTTTTATATAGGTATCAATAAGTTTTTCAAGTCATTGGCATAAATAACAAAAAGTAAAATCACTAATTTCATAGTGAAAGCATGTATGATGTAGAAACATACAAACTGTTTTCCACACATTTCTACCTACAATGAAAGAATTTCTACTATTACATTATTGTCACCAGCATTTCATTACAGGTTTTAATAGGTACGTATTAAAATCTTCTTGCTGCTTTTAATTGAAAGTCTTTAATGATGGGGGTTGAACATCTTTATTTAGTGAGTTTCTCTTCTGAATTTGTTAACAAGGAAAGTAATTATAGCTATCTAGTCTTCAACTCCATTGAATACTCAAGAAGGAAATATTACCTAAATAGGGAGGAAGTACAAGCAAGCAACTTCCAAAGATTGTGAAAAATTACAAAACCAACGGGCTGCCAAGATACTCACCCCACATTCACCTGTAATGTTGATGCATCTACATTCAGCCTATAGGCCTTGCATATTTGACAGATTTATTTGTGAAGCAGAATAATCTGAGATGCTTGTCTTGGTAAAGTTTGGCAATAACTTTCATTTTTATCCTGCTTGTCCAATTTTGACAACATTCTTTCAGCAGTCCAAGTAAGGATACTGCCTTGCTAGTGGCTAACTTTTTCCACAAAGAACATAAAGTTTACATTGAGTTTTTTTTTAATGCCCATATTCTTCTATATGGTAAAATGATGTTGTCAGGGATCAGACATTTCTCATTGTCATATAAATAAAAAGAACCTATGTAAGTAAAACATCTTAAATGTCATATCCTGTTAATATCTGAAGTATTTGAAGACAACCTATTTATCTAAAAATATATCTCTGTTTGACCTTCAAATATATTTAATATGACTATAAGTTTGGTTGTTATGGCTAACTACTAACTTTCATTTTTTTAATATCTTTATTAGTTGGTAATAATAACTTACAAGGACCAGAAATTTTCGTTACATTGTTAAATCAGCTGTATATATCTTAAACAAAAGTAGAAATGTATATAATGTTCTAACAAAATAATCTCAAATATGTATCAATTTATAAAGATGAAAGCCAATGTAAAATATTTAAAACTACTCATTGTTTTTTAAAAGTAGTTTTAATAATCTACCTTATTATCTAATCTTACCTATACTATGCTTTTTTCAGAGTAATTCAATAATCTACTCTTTTATTCTATTATTTCTATATCTTTTTTTTCAGAACAAGAGTCCTGACTTTAATCTCCTTTTTTTTTTTTTAGCACTTTTTTCACCATTATCTGTAACAACTTGTAACCAACCACTCTAAATAATGACAAATATCTATAATCAATTGAATAACCAAAAAACCACCTGTCCCTCTTTTTTGGAAATGAGAATGTCTTAATCTTAAAATTATTCCCTGCTCTCTGAAGGCACCTGCATCTTTAGGGGACCCTAAACTTTTGCTGTTGAATTGTCAAGTTTAGGAAAACTAGCTCTATTATTTATTTTCCAGTCTCTGCGTAATGAAAAAATGCAGTGTTTATCTCAAGTCCTTGCTAGAGAAGTGAGTGATGCTAGACCATCTTAGCTAGCCACCTTGAAACTGTTCTGAGCAATTTGTAGTCCAAAGCCAATCTATGAGTGGTGTTTGTCAGCATAGTCATGTCATGATAGTGGTAGTGAAATTGTTTTTGTGATCCTCTGTCTACCTTTCGGGTACTTCAAAGATCACTGTTAGGCATGATCTTAGTTTACTGCAGAAGACTTAAACATTTTAAATGTCATATGCAGTAGATCTCTAAGAGGTTAAAGGTTTATGATTTGTTATATGCATCTACAGTACAAGAAACTTACCTGATAGAGACTCGGTCATGTCCAGGAAATCATAGAAATCAGGTACAGAAAGCTAGATGAAGCCTTTCTTAGGTTACTTAGTACTCTGTATGATCATTTATATCATGACAAAAGTTTAAAACATATATGTAAATTTTTGAGATAATATTTATACTTTAAGAACAATGTTATAAACAGTTGAAATAAAATCCAAAGATTTTGAGAATAGTGACAATAAAATACTTAATAAACTTTGGCTTTTTTTTAATTTCATATCAAGTGGCTCTTCTGACACAAGACAGAAATTAGTTAACAAATTCAGAAAAGAAACTAAATAAAAGGTGTAAAATGTGTAGCATTTAAAGACATTAAAAGATAGCTTTGGTAATAAAAATTAGGATAGAAAGTGAATTAGGTACAATCTTTTGGACTCATCAAGATAGGATAAATAATGAAGTGCTTTCCTCTGAATTTGTAAAATGTTAATTGAATAGATATTGTTGGTGTAATTATTGCCTTATATATTGTATGTAGTTATTGTACTTACTATACATAGTTTTATTATATTACTTATAACCTTCTTAAATTTTACACAAAAAGGGGAGATGTAATATTTTTTTTGTGCTCTAACAAATAAAGCTTGCCTAGAGATCAGAGGGCAGAGCTAATCACTAGGTAACCATAGAGGCCAGGTAGTGGTGGCACACAATTTTAGTCTCACCACTTGGGAGGAGGAAATGGGAGGTGATATGACTGGGAAGAGAGAGGAAATGATAAAGCAGATGGAGACAGGATCTTCATATAATCACCAAGTAAATCACTGCTGTCTGCTGCTCATTTATTCCATTTAAGTATTTGGCAACAGGGCCTCTTAAAAGACTCACAAATGTTTTTCCACTAAGGCTGAATCAGGAAACATTATGTAAAAAAGCTGCACCTCTGCTTGCCTCCACCAAACAGAGCTGACCCTAGAAAGTGCTGCTGCTATTAAGAAGCAGTTTTTTACTTTGTTTCTTTTTTGTATTTATAAACAGAAAATTTAAAATACATTATTTACTGCTTGGTGCTTACATCTGTTTCGGGCTCTGATTCTGTGTTGTAGAACCCTTTTTAATCTTTCTCCAGCTTTATGTGGGTGCATATCACCCATGTTGGTCTGTCACTTGTATTTAGTTTCTGGCCTGGCCTTTCTGGCTTAGCCCTGAGATTCTGACCCACAGAACCGCAGTCCCACAGAAACACACAGATGCTTACATTAATTTTATGCTGATCAGCCTAGAACCCAGGCATATAACTTGCTAACTCTTATCCTTAAACTAACCCATGAGTCTTATCTTGTTCAGCCATGTGGCTAGGTACATTTTCTCAGAGCAGCATAGTTGTCTCCTGCATCTTCTGGCTTCTCTGGCATCTCTTCATGGTGTCTCTCTGGCATCTCTGCTCTATTCTTCCTGTTTCCAGAGTTTTCTTAGTCTGGTAGTGCTACCCAAACTTTCTGTCTGCCTTCAGCCAATTACATTTTTATTAAATCAGTAGGCAGGACAATTATTTACAACATAATAACATAATCCCACTACATTCTCATATTCTTCCCTCATCTCTTATTCTTCTCTTATTTTTTCTCTCTGCATGCCAGTCCCACCTATTTATCACCTGCTTAGCTATTGGCTGTTCAACTCTTTATTAGACCAATCAGGTATTTAAGGCAGGCAAAGTAACACAGCTTTACAGAATTAAACAAATGCAATGTAAAAATCTTTGCATCATTAAACTGGCATTCCACAACATAAATGATTATAAAACACCCCAAACTAATATTCCACAACACTTTGAACTTTACTCATTTATATTGCTTATATTTTCACCTCTGAACATGCATAAAGTTTTATAATTATATTTTTGTGTTGATTTTTCTGACATTTTATGTATTTAATTCAAGAACATTTATCACTGATGAAACTTTTCACAGTAGCTTATTGAGTCATTTATTTAATAATTCCATGATACCTCAGTTTTAGCATTTTAGTTTTCTCTTCAAAAACTTTAGAATTTCTTTCTATATGAAGTAATTTTAGGTAATTTTTCAAACTATTTTTATTTACAGCATAGGCTCTGATTTTCACTGCCATTTTTGTTCTGTACACAAGCAATATTTTTGCACCTGACATCTCTCTTTTGTTGTTGTTCTTGAGTAAAAATCTGGCTCTCAATTTTTTCCATTTTGTTGCGTTTACTGAAAATGTTTTTCTGCGGTTGAGCACTGTAAATTTCAAGGGAAGTCAAAAGATATTTTAACCCTTTAGTGGCCACAATAACTTGGCTGTTGGGAATTTTTTTCTGCACTTCTCTTCCTCTAGAGATTTATATATCTGTATACAACTATAGCCTTGTTGTTACTGCCAGTATAAAACTGGATATATCTTTAAGCATAAGAGTAGAAAGAAGAAAAATGAGAAATTTACACAGACTAAAATAAGCTAGAGAGACAAAGACCACATTTTACTTTGGGGGGAATCTTAAGTTAAATCTTTAGATTTAAGTAGATAGACTGAAATAATGGCAGAATTTAGAAAAACATAAAGAAAACCCAGGACAAGAGGGATACAAGAATGTTTAGAGTATGATAGTAGGACATAGGTATTATTAACTGGGTAATTGTAAAATTAGGGACACTTTAATTGGGAAGGTAGCAGAATAATTATATAGAGCTAGAAAAAAGAAGAAGATAAATAATACTAGGGATGCTTGTAAAAGTCAATGGCAATATAACTAGTGCCTGCTGAAAGACTGAGAACAAATTTTGCATGATGTCTGCTGTGTGTGTGTTGTTACAAGATTAATTAAAGAAGAAGAAGTTACAAATCTGAAATGAGAGAACATGGGTGGAGTTGGGCTGGGGAGTGGTAGAAATAATATAAATTTAGTAGTCATGTATGAAATTCTCTAAACAACCAAAAAATAAAAATAATAACAGTCATTTTCATTCTGTAGACTGCTGCTTCTGAAGAACCAAAGAAGTGTCTTCATTTTGAGCAAAAGTACCTGAACCCCCACCTGAAGATAACAGAAATTCTGAAAAGTTGCCCCAAAATGAGCTAATCAGAATTGTAGTTGTACTAAGATCCCTCATTGATGTATAAACTTGTGGTGGTTTTTGCCTTTAAAACCCAACTTGCAGAAGGGTATGTATTCCTCCAGCCATTGTCATGCCTGTATCCTGGTTGAGGTCCTTGTCTAGACTTGCATTTTAATAAACCTTGCTCTTGCATTTAGAAGAGTCTCCATCTCTGGTGTTCTGTTTGATGGGCTTGTGACCAAGGCACAACACTTGCACCCTTAAGAACAGACACAATGCCCAAAATTAGTTAGCCAACACAAAGTCTCAATTGTATTTTTAAGATTTTTTTTTAATCATATTGCTTTGTTTGAACAATTTTTACCTTATAGGCTTTTTGTTTGTAAATATGACTTTTGATTTTATAGTGTATGTGTATGTCTGTGTTTGTGCTGTTTCTCATGCTTTATTTTTTGGGGCAGGGGATGAGTAGGCATGAAGAACAATGGCTCCAACTCAGGTAACAAGTTGAAAGAAGCAAGCCTAATTTATTTTGAGGAAGGGGCAAGCTTTATATACCTTCCACTCATACAGGAAAAAGTGTGTTTTGCTGGCATCTGCTGGTCTTCTCTTGCTGGTCCAGATCATCTCACATCAGGCCTCTATTGCTAAGGCCTCCAGGCAGATCCCAGGCTGGCTTAGGAGAAAGTGCTCACTTGATGGGCCCTCATGGTTTATGATGAAGTGCTATGAGCACATGCTTTAAAGTACCAATTGTAACCAATTTGAACAGGTTGAGACCTGCTGGCCCTCAGGCCCTTACATGACTCTATGATGTATATCCCACATATCCATCTTTTTATTTTTATTTTATAGGACATACTAAGTGGGAGCCATTGTGTTTTGCCCTGGTATTGTTAGTCCCACCTCAGGAGGGCTAAGAATTTGGACTGTGGCTGTCTTATGGTTGCCTGCAAAACAAGTTCTTACCCATTGCTGGTTAATAGCCTCAAGTACCACTATACCTAGATAGCAGTCTGGGTGGTGGGCTTAGGCAGTAGCCTCTTGAGTCTCAGTGAGGAGTCATATGTGCATTACTTCCCTAGAAGAGCTTTGCTCTAGGTGACTAAGAGCCATTGAAAGCTGAAAGGTCACCTTGGTGGCCACTCTTGGCTGAAAAGTGTGCTGTAAGAGACACTTTAAAGAGAAAAATTGAAAGTCCTACCCTGTCAATCAAAGAACAAGCTATGATCCAGGAGGGAACAAACAGACTCTTGTTCCCTAAATTAGTAAGGAAATCAGTTTTCATGGACATGCCTGGCACTCTGGTTATATTTAATAGATGGATTTATTCCCAAAGCAGGATGGAGTAATTAATGAACTTATTTCATGAGGTCCCTTTTACGTATTTTGCCAGTTGATTTCTCTCCAGTGAAGTATAGGAGAGTTTATAAAAGATGAGGTGAAATGCTTGATATCCAGGATTGCTGGCTAATAATGAGATGTCCCTCACTGATGCTAATTCTTCAGTCATTAGGTCAATTTGTTGCTGTAATATATGTATGTCCTGATCAAAATGCTGATTAATGACTTCCTGGGTATGAAATGCCTCGGCAGACTGAGCTACCATCTAGTTCAAGGTCTCTTCTGTGGTTGTAGTTTGAGTCAATAAAACCATTCCAGCCACCACTCCTTCCGCCGCTACCTGTATTGCTGTAATAATGGCTGTTGTATTTCCATAGTCTCTTTTTTCATCACCAGTTGTGTTTGAATCATAATGTTTACATTTTGAAACTGAGTGGCATGACCAAGAGGGACAAACTCAAATGGCAGCTAATTCTCTTATCAATATAGCTGTTTATGAATATCCTTCCCAGTAAGAAATTGAAAAGAAAATTTCCTGGGAGCAATCAAGAACATTTTTCTACTGTAGAGGCATTACTTACCAAAACGAAAATGGTGGCCATACATGAACCAGGGTGGCTCTCCAATTAATCTTGTGAATTTATTTTACTTTTATGTTCTTCAAATTTACATGTTGTTTCACATGGGAGTAGGTCCCATTATAGAAACTGCCACCCTTTGAACATATCAGGGAACATATATCAATCAATACAACTAAATGGACTGTATAAGTTTCAGTTGCCTATAATGGGATCACATGTAGATTTTAGGGTGTTTCTACCATAATATGAGCAAATTCTTGAGACACTTACTATAAAGTATACCTCTATAAGCCAATTATAATCCTGATTCTAAAATTCTGTATAATAACCAATGTCAGGTTGCACTGAAAAATTCTGAAATATTCTAGAAGACAGGACTACCTAACATTGCTCCCAAGGAGTAGGAAGACTCACCAGTGTGGAAAAACTGGGCATATTTTTCACGTGGAGCTAATGATGAGTGAACTACCTTCAAGGGCTCCAATGAGATTTTAATATAGAAAAGGGGACAAGTCTCACCAGGCACAACATAGTTCCACTGATTAAGGTAACAACAAAAAAAAATCTCCTGTGGCCATCTTATGTAACTTCACACAGGGATTATTAGAAGAAGCTTTTAGGGTAAAGCCCAGTACCCTTTCCATGGACCATATGTACTTTATCCTTTGTGTTATAGTTTTCAGGTCCATAAAGGGCAGTTCTAACCTCATATTAGTGGTAAATAAACTTGGGAATGCAAGAGAATCAAAAACCATGGGCAAAAAAATAGGGACAATGGTATAATGGCCCATAAGTCCTTAGCCAAAGTAGAGGAAATTAGTATAGAAAGGAAAATAATTATTACTCATTTGGTGCTTCCTTTATGGCCAAAATTTCTTTATCTTTTGCTGGACAAATATCTCTGAAGGGCACCCATATTAGCATTGTCGCACTCTGAGGAAAGATACAAGTGTTGCCTTGCCCTTGGGTCAACCGAGGAGCAGGTGATTGACATTGGAGGGAAATGAGATCTCTCCACTGACCAGTATCAGTGGAGTGTCTCTAGGCAAATAGGCCCAATGCTCATATACAAAACTCAATCTATCTCTACAAAGGCTAAGAAAGTTTAGGTGAAAGAGAACTTGCAACAGAGCTAGGTTAGGATATCTCTTAGCTTGTGGTGATAGTATCTTTTCCAAGAGCTCCTTATGGGTTCTATTAGCTCTACCCACAATGGCTTGTTCATGTGGGTTGTAAAGGATGCCTGTTGTGTAAGATACTCAGGATCTTAAAAATTCACTGAACTGTTGTAATACATAAGTGAGGCCATTATCAGTCTTAATGGCCCAGGGTACTCCCATGATGGCTGACTTAATTGCATTTATAATGTTAGAAACCTTTTTGCTAAGCAATGCCAGCATATACACAAAATCAGAGCAGGTATCAGTCATTACATACACATATCTAAGGGTTACCAAATAATGTGTCACATCCATCTACCACAGAGCATTATATGAAGCCTTGGAGGTTGAACCCCATCCTATGTATGGGCTCTAAGAAGGGTAAGGGGTACACAAGTGACACAGGTTCTAGATAGGTGTTTACTGATAAATTGGCAATTCTTCAATTAATCTATGTAAATTTTTATGGAACAGATAGAACTGCTGGTGCATCACTCTAGCCTGTTCTAGCTAGTCAAATATAGCTATCAGTATAATGATGTCAGTTGTTTTATTTCTTTTATCTGGTATCCCTGACAACTTGGAATAGGATCTAATATGAATATGAAATAAGGACTGTGGTTCTGTTCTTTGGCACAGCACATCCTGTGTTAGAAGCATGGTATTGGTTATAGGTTTAAAGGTATCATTTATTCTTGAAAAGGCCAACATTTAACAACTTGATGGCATAATGATTGTTTGAAAAAATACTAACAGGCTGAGTTTGACATTCTATTAAAATCTTAAAAAGGGCAAATAGCTCTCCCAGGTGCACAGAATCATGATTTGAGATCACAAATGTCTCATCTACCTTACCATGGCTTTAAAAATATTGCCATATTTGTTTTATTGGCATCTGAAAA
Source organism: Sigmodon hispidus (assembly GCA_004025045.1). Taxonomy (NCBI): domain Eukaryota; kingdom Metazoa; phylum Chordata; class Mammalia; order Rodentia; family Cricetidae; genus Sigmodon; species Sigmodon hispidus. The sequence continues at coordinate 53,526 of PVIH01010435.1, read as the reverse complement.
TGCTAGAATTGTATGTGGGATGGGTTTGAAGGAAGGAGCTAAATGAGTAAAGATGTCATTCAGAAGAGATAAGAGCTTAGGGAAGATTTTACTTTTTGGCAAATGATTATCAATTGTACCAGTGAATCTAGCAACCATCTCCTGGAAGAAAATAGAGTCAGTCCATAGTGCTTGAGCATTTCTTTTATTATTATTATTATTATTATTATTATGAACAAAGAAGTCACGCTTTCTATCCCTGTATATCATTATTCAAGGTCCCTTCCCCCTCCCACCAAATCAGGTCATTCTTTCTTCTCCACAACTCCCCATCCCATCCCTGGGAAGGCAGCAGACAGTCCCATGGTCCCACTGATCCAATATTGCTTAGTTCAGTCTCCACTCCTGGTAGATCCAGTTTTGTCCCCCCTCCCTCAAGAGTGAGTCAGGTGTTCCTTTAGGTGGAGTGGGATCCAAAGAGTCAGTCCAGGGTGTTTCTGATCCCAAGCTGTTCAGTGGTTGTGGTTTTCAGCTTGTGCATGATTGGCTTTTTCTTGTTTGTTTGTTTGTTTAGAAACCACTAATGAGTGAGTACATCCCCTGCTTATCTTTCTGAGTTTGTGATACCTCGCTCAGGAGGATATTCTCCAAATCCATCCATTTGCCTGTGAATTTTAGGATATCATTTTTTCTTACTGCTGAGTACTATTCCATTGTGTAGATGTACCACAGTTTGTTAATCCATTCTTCAGTTGAGGGACATCTAGGTTGTTTCCAGGATCTTGATATTACAGATAATGCTGCTATGAACATAATTGGGCTAAGGAAATGGAAGGATAAATTTTTTTGGCTCTTTCCCATATGTGCTCCAGGCTAACATCCATGGTGCCTTCAGTCCCATGTGGAACTTCTGGTCAAATTTGGAAGTCACTTTATATAAATCAGAGAAGGCTTGATGAATCCGCAATAAGGGCCATATTGCCAAAGCACTCCTAAAATTCCCTTAGCTGTCTGGAGTATAATTGCTAGCAGGGGCAGCTCAGGCTTATGGTGCTGGAAGCTTGCAGTGGATAACATAGTGTCTTTTGAAATGTATGTATTGCTTCCTATGTAAGCTCTATCTTCTGTGAGGGCATGTGGGATCCTCTAGAAGTAAAAACCAATTTCTGATCTCTTGTTCTATAATAAGCAAGGATGGTTTAAGTCAGTTTACAGTCCCACATGTTATAATTCTGTTAATGAATATTTATCTTTTACATTTAACTTAATGTACAGGTGACAAATATCCTGGGCAATAAATCCCCCAAAAGAGAAAGGTAGCACTAATTGAACTTATCTGAAATGACCATCAAACTCTTAACAAGGCCAAATCACAGAATATTCATTTAACATCGTGTTGCTAATAAGCCAAATCAGGATGTGCAAGCAATAAATTATCTACATAATGTACCATGTTGATGTCTTTAGGGATATTGACTAGTGCATCATAAAGTTTTCACATGGATGGATGCTCTGCATTCCTCGTGGTAAAATTGTTCATTTGTACCTATTTTCTGTCTTATGACTACTAAGTTCCCATATTATGAAGGCAAATGCCCTCTATCTTGAGGTGTCAATGGCATTTGGAAGGAGCAATCTTTAATGTCTAATATCATTATGTAATGTGATAGAGGAAGAACACTGGGATATGGGAGTCTAGATTGTGGTAACCTCATATTTTTCTATCTAATCATTTTCTGCTTAGAGATCTTGTAAGAGAGATAACTTGCCTGACATGTTTAGAATAAAAAAGATAGGAGTATTGTTTTTGCTTGTAGAAGGCTCAATATGACCAACCTTTAGCTATTTAGCAACCACATTTTTTTTTTGTGGTGCATGCCTTTACTTCCAGCACTCATGAGGCAGCGGCAGAGTTTAATGTTGGTTTGGTCTGTACAGGGAGTTCCAAGGCACAGCAACCACATTTTTTAAAAGAAATTTTAAGTCATTCTGACTTACTGTAAAGGTTTTTTATTTTTGTTGTTTTCTTTCTTTTATTATTATTTTTTATTATGAATAAAGTCACATTTTCTATTTGTGTATATCCTTATTCAAGGTCCTTTTCCTCTCCCACCCCCTCAGGTCACTCTCTCTTCTCCACATCTCCCCATCTTCTCCCCAGCATGGGCAGGAGGTCCAAAGGTCCCAAGATCCCAATGTCCCAATATTGCTCAGTTCAGCCTCCACTCCTTGCAGATCCAGTTATCTCCCTACAACATGGAGACTGAGTCAGGTGTTCCTCTAGGGGGAGTGGGATCCAAGGTGTCAGTCCAAGGTGTTTCAGATCTCAAGTTGTTTGGTGTTTGTGGTTTGCAGCTTGGACATTCTTTGCTTTTTGCTTCTGTTGTTTGTTTGTTTAGAGTCCACTAATGAGTGAGTACATCCCCTGCTTATCTTTCTGGGTTTGAGATGGATATTCTCCAAATCCATCCATTTGCCTGAAAATTTTAGGATATCATTTTTTCTTACTGCTGAGTGGTACTCCGTTTTGTCATTGTACCACAGTTTGTTAATCCATTCTTCAGTTGAGGGGCATCTAGGTTGTTTCCAGGTTCTTGCTATTACAAATAATGCTGCTATGAACATAGTTGAGCTAATGCCTTTGGAGTGCGACTGTATGATTTTAGGGTATACACTCAGCAGTGGTATTGCTGAATCCTTGGGGAGATTGATTCCCAGTTTTCTGAGAAACTGCTATACTGCATTCCAGGGTGGCTGAACAAGCTTACACTCCCACCAACAATAGAGGTGTGTTCCCCTTGCTCTTCAACCTCTCCAGCATAGGCTGTCATCTGTGTCTTTTTTCTTAGCCAATCTGACAGGTGTCAGGTGGTATCTCAAAGTTGTTTTGATTTGCATTTCTCTGATGGCTAAAGATAGCAACCACATTTTTAACATAAATAATCTGGGTTAAATAATAAACCTCTGTTACACCCAATATCTTTATCTGACAGCCAGTTAATGGAAATAAGGTTGAGTATTTTAACAAAATCAAGTCGTGGGATCAGTGGCCATTTTAATTGGGGGTATGGGTTCCATGTAAGATTCTGATCTGCAAGACACAACTTTTCATGCACATCAATATCGCCAAAAGAGGTTCTATCAGCAGTTGAAAAGACAGTGCTTATGTCTATCAATATGTGTTTTCCCTGTAAATTCCTAAGCATATTGGACATTGTAGGGTGATTGCCTCCCCTATTGCAATCTAAGTCTTTCCAGGGAACAAGATACAGATAGTCATTTTGGAATCATGTTGCCCTATGATACCATTAATTGGAGGGTCAGGCTTAAACTTCCAGTAAAAAAAAACCAAGAGCTTCAGTTTCAGTAAATATAGTGGCATCTGCCCCTGTGTTCACAAATCCCCTCCCTGGCTGGCCATCAAGAACTATAGTCATCATAAGTGAGTGAACAAAAATAGGTAATTTCCAGAATAGTGGAAACTCCTCTTATTGGTGGGGATGAAGAGTGGCTCACCTAAAGTTTAAAGAAACTGAGGCCGCTCATGGTCAGTCTTGCTGCAAGTGGCCAGGCTTGCCACAGACTCGCATAATCTAACTGAGACTGTCTGAGCAGGTTTTTTTCTTATCTTTGGTTTTTTGATTGTCTCTCAGTTAAAAGAGTGTTGAGGAAGATGAGGAGTGCTGCAATGGGCCTAGCGGAAGGATACTATCTAGAAGTCTCTGCTAGCTGTCACTCACTAATGTATATCCTCATTGTTGTTGGTAGCCGCTGAATTGTGGGTAGGGGCATTAAGCCCATCCCATGCCAATTGTTTGATCAGCATGTCTCTGTTTAGGCCAGGGTCCACTCTCCATCTACCACTTCATTCACCTCTGTGAGGAAGTCTGTAAATAGCTTTTCTGGGTGCTCTAGGAAGTAGCAAAAATATGCAAATGGGTCCTGGGGAATGTAGGCCATAAGGGTTCTAAAATCTAACTCAAAAACTTGCTGGAAATAAGCCTATTATCTTATTTGGGCCTGGGTAATTGAGTTAAAATACTGTCTATGGCCAGTGAGCATGTCTAGGGTAATAGGGATGTTGTATTCTATATTGTTTAGTGCTTCAGATTCTGCTTAATCAGCAAAAGCTAAACACCAGTTTATTAGGTGGTTTTTATTAGGTGGTACCAGTCATAATAGGCCTGTAAGTGCATTGCTCACATCTGCAGGACTTGTTCAAAATATGGTTAATTGGGGCCTGACTCATTAGCCGCTTTTTGGGTGAACAAAAGGCGTGCCAACAGCATGAAACTCTATGGCTGTACAGCAGCATTAGAGCCTTTATTTACTAGGAAGATCGTAGCAGGTGTTTGGGGCAGTGTAGACACCAGGTGGACAGTGCAAGTGCACCTGGGCCTGGCAGGGGTGAGGGGCATCATAGTTAATGATGGGAGGTATGGAGAGTCATCAGTGCTGCAGTCACTGCAGGCAGCAAAAGTGGAGGCTTAGGAAAAGGGAGGAAACACTTGATTGAGCAGGCAAACAATGGGGCAAATTGGCCTAAGGATACCTTGGAGGAGGGGTAGACACCTGCAGTGGGGGATGGGCAGAAGAGGAACCAGTGCTAGCAGAATTAGAGGCTGTTGTGTTTTCTTTTCCTGTCTGACCTTGGTCTGACTCATCTACTTCCCCATTGTCCAATGTGCAGGGGAGGGGGACAGGTCATGGGTGGTGGTAAGGTAAGGGAGTGGTTAACACTGCATCGTTTCTGGCAATGTATATTATGAGTTTAAGTCACCTCCTCCAGTAGCAGGACCTCAGACTTGCAATTATAGCCAGAAGAACAGGGATAAAAGAAAGCTGGGGAGTTATTCTGAAGCCACCCTGCTTTTTCTTGCTAGAAAGAGTACTTTCATCTACATATCTGGTTCCTATATATTCTCTGGGAAGATCTATTGTGTCAATATTGCAGCCTCACTCCAAAACTTTAGTGGCTAATCAGAAGGGGCTTGAGAGTTCTTATATGAGCCTCCATAGAATGAGAATAAATATTACCAATTGTCACACTTTGAGACAAACAATAGTTAAAGCAATGGTGTGTATTGGACCTAAGGGTCTTGTATTTAGTGGAGAATTTCTGCAGGTCATTGCTTTGAAGTTGGGTACCCAATGGTGTGTTAGCTGAAGGTTGACTGTTGGGAGTCAGACCCTGGTTCCATTTTCTTAGTGGTCAGTTCCTGTGTGGAAATGGTGGAATTTCATGTACCTTTTTAACACCTTAACCAGACAAATAAATACTGGAAAGAAAGAAAAGTTATTTTAAAGAAACTAAAAATAACACATAAAACTGAAGGACCAGTGCTGTAGGAGTATGTTCTTTTAAGTTGTAAATATTTGTCCTTCCTACTGGTTTAATAAAAAGCTGATTGGCCAGAGGCAGACAGGAAGTATAGGTGGGGCTACCAGACTAAGAAAACTCTGGGAACAGGAAGAACAGAGCATTGATGTCACAGAGATGCCAGAGAGACCAGCGAGAAGCCAGCAGATGCAGAGGACAACTGTGCTGCTCTGAGGAAAGGTACCAAACCACATGGCTGAACAAGATTAGAATCATGGGTTAGTTTAAGAACAAGAGCTGGCTAACAATATTCCAGAGCCATATGCTCATCAGCATAAAATTAATACCAGCAGCTGTGTGTTTTTGTGGGAAAGCAGTTCAGGACCTCAGGGCTAAGCCGGAAAGACCTGGCCAGAAACTTTATACAACAGGCCAACTCACTGCAATACATCAATGGGGTGTGATTTCACATTGAGAGAAAAAAAAAGCAGGACAGGCAGCCAGAGTGAAAGAGGCACTCATTTCTGTTGTATACAACAGTGACATAAACAGGCAAAAATAAAAGCCCAACAATAACTGCAGCAATAAATAGAGAACCAGGCATTCTCTATAGCCATGCCAAGGACCTATGTTACTGGTGCTGGATGTTGCTTTTTGGTATCTACCAGTTTCCTTTGGGGCTGGGGGGGAGAACACAGAGAACAATGGCTCAGACTCCAGTAACAAGCTAAAACAAGCATGCTTAATTTATTTTGAGAAAGGGTCATGCCTTATATACCCTCCACCCAGTCAGGGGTAAGGGCTCTCTCTGCTTTGCTGGCATCTGCTGCTGCAGTGTGGTAGTCTCTCCCTAGTCCAGGTCATCTCACATCAGACTCTGCCTCTGTTGCCAAGACCTCCAGGCAGATCCCAGGCTGGCTTCTGAGAAAGTGCCCATTTGAAGGGCCATCAAGTCTATGAAGAGTTCTATGAGCACATGCTTTAAGGTATCAGTTATATCTGGTTTGAACTGGCTGAGGACTGTTGGTCCTCAGGCCTTTAGAAGCTTCTAGGTCCTATATATCCTACAACTTTTCTTTATTTAAACTTTGATTTGTTTGTTTTATTTGCTTGTTTTTTCTAAGAGAGAATGGAGAAGGAGCTGGATGGGTGAGAGGGTAAGTGATGTGAAGGGGAAACATAAACAGAATATATTGTATGAAAAATGTTTTCAATAAAAATATAGAAGTTAACATATTTTATAAAGGTAAATTTTCTTAACTTCATTCAATATTTGTGCATCATTCTTAATCTTTTGTTACAGAAAAAGTAGACTTGACATCTCTTCATCTGCTGGATTCTAAAATGCATTTATGGAACTGACAAGATAGAGTAATAGTACTTTGAATAAAGCTATCCTTTTTTCATTATTCTCATAATTATCTACTTTTCAGAGTTTTCTTTTTCTTCTTTTTTCAGTGTTTTTTTCAAAGTTTTCCTTTTTTTGTTTTTATTATAAAAAAAAGTCATTTTTTTAAATCCATGTATGCCCTTGTTCAGGCTCCCTTCTCCCTCCTGCCCCTCCCAGTGGCTCCCTCTTCTCTCCATCTCCTCCTCAGCAAGGGCAGGAGGTCCCAAGGTCACAAGGTGGCTTAGTTCAACCTCCACTCCAGGCAGATGCTTTATGCCTTTATCTCCCCAGAATTTTTAGCTGTATTCAAGATATTATAGCCAGTATGTAGTGGTAACTGATTTATATAAGATGACCTTAGTCTTATTGTAAATTATAGAGTGTTCATTTAATGGCTGGTACTTCAATAATTAATTTTCAACAGTTGTATAATCTAATGACTCTAGATTGACTAAAAGTAAGTGAGCTTTCTATTTATTTCATTTTTTCTAGCTCTGTTCTTTATAGAATTAAGCTATACTTGAGAAAATTTATAGGAGAGGATAGAGTATATTTCAGAACATGACAAATTACTTACAAATTTTCTCTTATTTATGAAAAAGAGTTTAGATATTTATTAGGGATTTTCCTTGTGTTACAGAGTTAAAATTACATAATTATGGTGATAATAATAACAATAATAGTAATAAGCATTTCCAAAATATTAGATATAGCATGAGTATATTTTCTAAGAATATTATATTTGATATATAAAAAATTTTAAAACATTGATGAAATTTTATGATAGATTTTTGGATATTCTATTTCAATTATTATGAATAAGTCAAGTGAGGGATTCAAATTTAGAAAACATTTTTTTGAGTTACACACTCTAGAAATATTAAACTCTGGGTTTCCGTTGTAGCTTCCCTGACTTTGAGGCACTAATCATCAGGATGGAACATATTTGGACAGTATAAAACTTTTTCTCAGTGAGTAAAATATTTAAAGTAGATTATTAGACTAAGAACAAAATAGAGAAAAATAGTGACTTGGGCTTCCACTTGAATATGATCACATTCACAGAAAACAATCACACTTCAGTTATACCTCAGTGCTAGCCACAAAGAATTTTGAAGTGTCTACATATTTTCCTAAAAGACAACCAGCATTTTATAATGTTTGTTTTCAAGCATAATCTTGAGAAAATTTATGACTGTTAATAATAGAAATAACCCATGAAATTTTAGCTTCAGTTATATCAATAAAATATACTTTAATAATATTAAACATGAAAAAATCTGCTTACTTAGTGTAGTAGAGAAAAAGATAGCTGGTAGATACATGTCAAGGGAACTGAACCAAGAGAGAATAAAACTTACCAAGTTTTAATGTGTTTATTGAATACTCAGCCTAATGACAATTTGGGGGGTACTTTTTTACAGAACAAAATGCTAACAATATCAAAAACATTCTTTAGCATTTTTGAAAACAATTAACAGATACTTTAAGTATTATTCTGTTACTTTTACACTAGACATTTATAGGAAAAAGTCTTAAAGTGTTTAATAAAAAAATAGTCTGGTCTGGAATATCATAGGACAGAATCATCCACAGCCAAGCCATGAAGGTCAGGGAGTGGCGACCCATACCTTTAATTCCATCACTTGGGATACAGAGATTCATCTTGATTTCTGTGAGTTAAAGGCCTAACAACTATACATTGGTAGCTGATACCTTTAACCCTACTTTAGGAGAGTCAGGAATAAAATAGCTGGTCAGAAAAAGAAATAGAAGGTAGGAGAAGGCAGAAATTCTGCTATTCTGTCTAGGGACCAACCAGGCTGAGGACCTGTTTGGCCTGAGAAGTTTGCTGGGTAAGAATTGGCTGTGGTTTGTTCCCTCTGTCTTATATTCTAGACCAATTTTATTAAATATAGAATATGTCACCACATAATTTGTCTGGCCTGAACTCTTTCTTGCTTTGGACTTGACTATTCAGGTTTACCTAGTTAAATTTGCTTTTATTATCTTTCTTCTTAGAAAACAAATTTGTCAGATTTGTTAATAAGTCAAGTTTTAGAATTAGATACTCTTAAACTTAAGTTTTGACTCCATTTTATTAGATACAAGGTCATGAAGCTCACATCAAGAAACTTAAATCTTTAAGAAAGGAATTGTATTTTTCCGTACCATGATAAAATTCATAAGTTATATAATTCTTGCTAGGCCCAAACTTAATATTTACAAAGTCATCCAAGTAACTCACATAAAATAAACACTAACATTTTCAAAGATACCTATATTATTTAGCCTTTAATTAAATTAATATATTTATTTCCTCCAAATACTTGTTTGTATTTTAGATGGGTACACAAAGTTACACAGGATATGATGTTGCTTGAATATTTTTGCCCCATTTCACTGAAAGTGATTAGCACTGGTAGCAGTGTTTTTCATTACATCCACAGTGTCCATAATCCGATACCAAAGACAGGTGATATTTTTATCAAGTAAGTTCATTTAATTCTCATCAATAGAAATAGATACTAACATAGCCCATTTCTAAAGATGCTTCTCACAATGGGACTTTAAAAAAAAATAAATCAACTAATTTAAAACACCCTTTAAATAGTGAGTTCTTCAGGAAGTACACATATTATTATTGATATTATTGTGATCACATTAGGAAAATCTCATTTAATTAAATAAGACACTTTACTTGTACATCAACATTTAGAAATATATAAAAATAATAAAATGAAAAGCATGTCTCAATGATATAATATGTATTTGTAAAGATACTTTAGTCTAGAAATATATCTGTGTCCAGAAACCTTTAGAACCATTAGAATAAAAATACCAGCCAACATCTGAGGAGATCCACAATACAATTCCAAGTGTATAGAAGAGTAGAAGTTATGACAGTATTTGTGAAATATATGCAAATACTATTTGATTTTGCTTAAATATTTTAAATGTCAAATGTGTCTTTGAAATCATTATTTCAAATGAACTCCAAATGCGATCTATTTTCTAAAAGTGAAGGCACTTTTTAAAAATCTTTTTGGTCAAAAAAAGATTGCAATAAATGTTTGTCATAAAATGTCCAGTGTAATGATTTTAATTTTAGATATGTATCAATTTTGTTAAACTTAGACCTACAAGATAAGAACATATTTTATACAACCCAAATGTCAAAGAAGCAAAAATAGCACCTGATAGTTTGAGTGGATTTTTGTCTTGTATGAGCCTTTTTTTATCAGAGATTGTAGAGGATACAGCTTTGATGCAAGAGGTAAGTCTTTATCCAAATGGTCAAATTCATGTTTTAGTCATTGTCAGTCTCAACTGTTAAAACATGATTAAGCTTACAATTAGTTGAATCACCCCATTTAGCAGAATGTCTTTGCTAATGTAGTTTTTCAAAGCTTAGTATCATTATAGATTGGTCTATGTAAATCTGACTTCCAAAAGTATTGAGTAGACACAATCTAGAGGTCTTGTTTTCTGGTATGTAAATGTGTTTGTGTGTATGTGTGTGTGTGTGTGTGTGTGTGTGTGTGTGTGTGTGTGTGTGTTTATGCCATAATTTCTCTTTGAAGCTTTTCTCTCTGAAGATTTTGACATAGAGAAAAATTTCTATTTGTTATTATACTCAGAAATCTTGTTCCAAATACAATCTTCCAGTATGTCTCATTATGGGATTTGAGGCAAATGAGTGCCAAGCAAGACCTCAGAAGTAACAGTGGTTTGGTCCAACTGTATCTGGAATCCCTGTAGCTACAAAATGAAAGTTTCTCAGTTTACAGTAGAACTAGTTGGGACTTAGATAACTACCACAAACAAAGAGTGTGATGTTTATTGTGGAACTTGATTGAAAAAGACTCCACATCCCATGGTTCTGAGAGAAAGACAATGTTAGGAGATGACATTAAAAGACTCTAATACCAAAATCTATGAGTTCAGTGATCTGTATTCTTATAAAAAGTAGCAACAATTGAGATGAACCTTAAATAGTACTCACTAAAGACTTGAAGGAGGAAGCAGCAGCCTACCTGCAGGACATGAGCTCCAGCCAGCAATTATGACAACTGCTTACCCTTTTTTTTTTTTAACCTCTGAGCATGTGCTGAATGCCAAATATTTCCCACTAACTCAAGATGTAGCAGTGTACAAGGTGAAAATGATAGTTTTTTTTCACAGAGAAAACAGCCTAGAAAGGATGATAAGCAAATAGAAACATACACATTTAAAGATAAAGCTATACCTGAAGTGGGCACACTTTTGAATAAGTGCCAGGATTTGCTATGAGAGCATATGGCAAGAAAATTTAACCTAGTCAGCAGGTTATAGTAGGTTTTCCAGAGGGGTTGGTATTGAAGTATATTCCAATCTGTAGAACAGAGGTCGTCATGAGTGTGACAATATCATTTCCATAGAGATTGGGCCAGGAGGTCATTGCTAAGACACAGCCTTGGGAATGAGATGGGCAGAAGCCAAGTTTTTAAAAACTAAAGCAGAAGGACAAAGTCACTTCAGCTAAAAGAGTGATTTGATGCCATATCAGAGAGAATGTCTAGACAATTTATTTGTCCTTGCAATCCTGCCTTTGTCCAATTGCCATCATTAAGCAGTTAAAGCAAAGGATCTATCTTAACAAGCCCAGAGGATGGCTGCACAAAATGATTTCAGATATAGGAGGAGGCAGAGCACAAAGAACACTGGATTTGTGGGATATATGAAGAATTTTTACTCGGAGAGAAAGACATCAGCTTTGTGTAATCTGTTACATGAGGTCAGAAATATTTAGGGTGTCACAATATATCAATGTACTAATTTTTTAATGAGTAATGAATTATTTGGTGGTATATTTCTAATTTGTGTTACTTCTCAAAAATGCAGCAGTGAACAAAGTCAATGTGCAGCAGAGGTTTCAATAGTCATTGACACGTGTTATATTCATACTGAGTGGTGAACAGTTTTACAAAAATAGACCAGGTACATTTAGAGATTCATGGGTTTCTTGGGGTGACTAACTTAGTGTGTATAGAATACATGATTATTGACAATATAGCATAACCCAGGGGAATGTGTAGAGAAAGGAAAATGTGTAATGGAAGGTCAGCCAAATGAAACAAAATAACTTATAAAGTAGAGCAAATAAAAGAATTCAGTTATGAAGTGCACATTAGTGCACAGACTTATGTGTATCATCAGGCAAGGAAACAGTCCAACAAAAAAGTTGGATATGGTGTTAAAACCAGCTAAATCCAATCGTTGGATAGTATGTTTCACTTAACTTTAATCAAAGAACAGTGACTATTCCTTCTAAAACTGTAGCACTGCAAGGCTGGTGTTACCCTGAGCTGGAGATTCCAAGCCTTGTTAAGGAGAGCAAATAAAGAATTGAAAGTGAACAAACTCCTACAGGTTCTTGTAGGAGGCAGACCATCTGATGTTTCAGTATATACTCATCATAAAGGAGTCACTCACCTTCTGGCATCCATTCCAGACTTTCTGAATTCGGTTGACATCCTAGGGAGCTGTGGTCCTTCAGTGAAAAAAAATGTTTATCTGCTGTGGAATGTCTTTTTGTGCACTATGATTATGCTTTATTACTATTGGTTAATTTGACCCATAGCTGCTTTGACCCATAGCAAAACAGAATAGAGCCAGGTGGGAAATCGAAGAGAGGTTTAGGGAGAAAGACAGAGTCAGGACAGATGCTGTAAAATGCCTGGGAAGCAAGATGTAATGGAGCACAAGTAAAACCACAAGACACATTGTTATTACATAGATTAACATATATGATTTAATTTAATGTAAGAGCTAGCTATGAAGAAGTCTGAACCATAGAGAAAACAGTTTGTAATTAATAGTAAGCCTCTGAGTGATTACTTTAGAAGCAGCTACCGGACCATAGCGGCTGTGCAAGACAAAAAAAAAAAGAAAAAGAAAGAAAAGAAAAAAACCCAAATAAACAAATACAAAAGCAAAAGACCCAAAAACTTTTGTCTGTGTTTGTCTTCCTTTATATACCAGCCACTGTGCTTTGATCTTGCATTTCTCACCATATAATAGGGCTCTGATAATAAAGATTTTTTTTTTTGACAGTTTCAGAAGGTACATTTGCTGGATACTTTATTCATTTAGTAGTATTTAACAACTTCTTTTCCATGTGAGGCAGTTTTACAAAACTGTATAAATCTCATAAATGAAACCTAGGAGAAGATTTACTTGACAATACCTGGATACATTCTTCTCCTATACTAACTACTCTGTAGTCCATGAAAAAAAAAAAAAAACACTGTCATCAAAATTATTAAAATCAAAAATGTTAAAACAATTCTGCCAAAATTCAAGCCTCAGTGATACACATTTAAAGTAACTCAGTTAGTATTTGTGCAAATGCCATATATTTTCTATAGTTTATAACTGTTGACATAATTTGGCTGTAATTAAAAGTGGGTTTTATTTTTAGTAAAGCACATTAGAAGTACATTAAAACCAAGTGACCATTTCAACTTCTTTTTTTAATATTTCAAATAAACTTAGTATTTATTTTATTTTATTCATAAAATAAAGTCTTCTTATCCATGTATTCCCTTGCTTCCCCTGCCTTCCCCATCCCAATCCCTCCTGGTCAGGCTTCAATCTCCCTCTTCCCCATTCCCTCATCCCCTCCCCAGAAAGGATAAGAAGTCCCAAGGTGGATAATCCCAGCATCCACTCCAGTTGAGTCTGAATTCCTCATCCTAATGTCAACACTGGGTTAGGTGTTCCTCTGGAGGAAATGAGCTCTGAAGCGCCACTCCATGCACAAAAACACAGTCTAATCGTTCTTCACATATGGCCCTTGTCAGTGAACAATTGCCTGTCTTTGGAGGGCCTAGCTCCTTTTCCTCATGGTCCCAGGTGGCTGTGCTTGATTTAGTCAGTTCCCCAGTGCTTCACCCAGCCATCACTGGGCAATTTTCCTCATAATCCCTATCTCCTTACTCATATAAACTCTCCTCCCTTACTCTCATCTGGACAAGGAACTCAGCCCAGTGTTCAGTCATGTATCCTTGCCTCTGCCTCTATTCATTGTTTGATGTAAGTTCTGTGATGGCACTTAGTGGGGCTACTCATTTCATTGTAGAGGAAATCCTGTTTAGGCAACAACTTCAGTCTTGGGTGGAGTCCTAGCCAGGAACATCTTGTAAGTTCTTTGAGGTTTCCCTAGTTTAGGGAGCTGCATTGTACCACACCCTAAAGGTGGCGCTTGTTTCTGCTTTCCACCTTTCTAGATGGTGAGTGCTCTCGGGAGTAAACAACTCCTTATTGGCTGTAGGCGAGGATGGTGGCTTGCTTCCGGCGCCTCGGGACCTATGGGCAATGTCTACGTGGCTTACTGGGATTGGAAGCCCAGAGGGTATTTAGCCACGAGCGGACTCCCCCCCCCCCCCCGGGGTCGTTCATCATTCCTGAGTGAGTCATTCGTGAGAGAGTGTGTGAGAGAGTGAGTCGTTCGTCATATGTCTGAGAGTGAGAGTGAGAGTGAGTGAGTGAGAGACAAGAAGATAATTAAAGGCCCGAATAAACTGCAAAGAGAAGGATCCGGTGTTGCGTGTTCCTTGCTGGCAAGGTGGCATGCGACACCCTAGCACCTGGTCTTTTTCTGACCCCACATTGGCTACCTTTATTAAGATCTTCATCTTTTTTTTTTTTCTCCCTCCTTGTTGCTCCTCTCATTCAATCATCGCCTTCTTTCATGATTTGTTCCTACCCCTTCTTGGTTGAAACCCCTTATGCTCCCAGTTATCTAAGGAGATCTTATTTATTTTCTTTTCCTAGGGGACTCCCTCAATGTCTCTCTTATGTTCCTTGTAATCTCAAGCTATTCTGAAGTTGTTTGCAGCTTGGGCATTCTTTGCTTTTTGTCTAAAGTTCACTAATGAGTGAGTACATCCTGTGCTTATCTTCCTGGGTTTGTAATAAATCACTCAGAAAGATATTCTTAAAATTCATTTATTTGCCTACAAATTTTAGGATGTCATTTTTGAAAAAAAAATGTTGAGTAGTACTCCATTGTGTAGATGTACTACAGTTTGGTAATCCATTCTTCAATTGAGGGGCATCTAGGTTGTTTCTAGGTTCTTGCTATTATGAATAATACTACTATAAACGTAGTTGAGATAATGCCTTTGGGGTGCAAGTATGCATCTTTTTTGGGTTTTTGCCCAAGTGATACTGCTGGATCCTTGGGGAGATTGATTCCCAGTTTTCTGAGAAACCACCATACTTCATTTCAAAGTGACTGAACAAGTTTACACTCTCACCAACAATGGAGGAGTGTTCCCCTTGCCTGCACCCCTCCAGCATAGGCTATCACCTGTGATTTTGATCTTAGCCATTCTGACAGGTATAAAGTGATATCTCAAAGTTGTTTTGATTTACATTTCTCTGATGGCTAAAGATGTTGAGCACTTTTTCAAGTACCTTTCAGCCATTTGTAATTCTTCTGCTGAGAATTCTCCTTTTAGCTCTGAACCCCATTTTCAATTAGGTTATTTAGGGTTTTGGTCTCTAGTTTATTGAGTTCTCTATATATTATAGAGATAAGTCAGATGTAGGGTTGGTGAAAATCTTGTCCCATTCTGTAGGCTGTCGTTTTGTCTCATTGACCATGTCCTTGGCCTTACAGAAGCTTCTCAGTTTCAGGAGGTCCCACTTATTGATTGTTGCTCTTAGTGTCTGTGCTACTGGTGCTATATTTAGGAAGTGGTTGCCTGTACCAATTCTTTAGAGGGTATTTCTCACTTTCTTTTCTATCAAGTTCAGAGTGGCTGAGTTTATGTTGAGGTCTTTGATCCACTTGTATTTGAGTTTTGTGCAGGGTGACAGGCTAGCATCTATTTGCAGTTTTCCACACACTACCATCCAGCTATGCCAACACCATTTGTTAGAGATACTGTCTTTTTCCATGAATATTTTTAGCCTCTTTGTCAAAAATCAGGTGTTCATAGGTGTATGGGTTAATGTCAGGGTCTTCAAATCCATTTCATTGATCCACAAGTCTATTTTTATGCAAATACCAGGCTGTTTTTATTATTGTCACTCTCTAGCATAGCTTGAAGACGGGGATGACAATATCTCCTGAGGTTCTTTTGTTGAACAAAATTGTTCTAGCAATTCTGGGTTTTCTGTTATTCCAAATGAAATTGATTATTGTTTTTTGAAGGTCTGCAAAAATTGTGTTGGGGTTTTGAAGAGGATTGCGTTGAATCTGTAGATTGCTTTTGGTAGGATTGCCATTTTTACTATGTTGATCCTACCTGTCCAGGAGCATCGGAGATCTTTCCATTTTTCTGATATTCTCTTTAATTTCTTTCTTCAGTGATTTAAAGATTTTGTCAAACAGTTCTGCTACTTCTTTAGTTATAGTTACACTGAGGTATTTAATGATATTTGCAGCAATTATAAAGGGTGATATTTCTCTTATTTCTTTTTCAGCCCTTTTATCTTTAGTGTATAAGAGGACTATTGATTGTTTTGAATTAATCTTCTATTCTGCTACATTGCGGAGGGTGTTTATCAGCTGCAGTAGTTCTCTGGTATAATTTTGCAGGTCACTTATATATACAATTATATCATCTGCAAATAGAGATAGTTTCACTTCTTTTCCAATTTGTATTCCCTTAATCTCCTTTTATTCTCTTAATACTTTAGCTAAAACTTTGAGTGCTATATTGGATAAGGGGAGAGGTGACAGCAATGACTTTTTCCTGATTTTAGTTGGATTGCTTTGAGTTTTTCTTCATTTAGTTTGAAGTTGGCTGTCGACTTACTGTAAATTGACTTTATTATATTTAGGTATTTTCCCTGTATTTCTGTTCTCTCTAGGACTTTTATTGTAAAAGTGTGTTGGATTTTATCAAAGGCCTTTTCAGCATCTAAGGAGATGATCATGAGTTCTTTTTTTCTTTTCCTTCAGTTTGTATGATGGATGACTTTTACTGTTTTTCGGTTGTTGAACCAAATTTCTAGAATGAAACCTACCTGATTGTAGTGCATGACTTTTTTTTTATATGTTGTTGTATTTGGTTTGCCAGAATTTATTGAGTATTTTGCAATCAATGCTTATGAGGAAGTTTGATCTGTAATTCTCTTTCTTCATTGAATGTGTGAGTGGCTTGTGTATCAGGAAGTATGTGGCCTCATAAAAAGAGTTTAATAGTGTTCCTTCAGTTTTAGTTTCAACCGTATAGAACAGGTTTTTTTTTTCATATTGGTATATTGGTATTAGTGCTTCTTTGAATGTCTGGCCAAATTCTACAGTGAAACCATCTGGTCCTGGGATTTTTTTATGTCTAGGACCCTTAATAACAGCTTCAATTTCCTTTGGTGTTATAGATCTGTTGAGATCATCTTTCTGATCTTGATTTAATTTTGGTAATTGGTACCTGTTCAGAAGCTGTCCAGTTCTTTTAGGTTTTCTATTTTAGTAGAGTATAGATTTTCAATGTACGACCTGATAATTCTCTGGCTTTTCTGAGTGTCTGTTGTTATCTTTCCCTTTTCATTTCTGATTCTGTTATTTTGGATACTCTCTCTCTTTGCCTTTTGTTTAGTATGGATAAGGGTTCATCTATCTTATTGACTTTCTCAAAGAACCAGCTCTTTGATTCATTGAGTCTTTGTATTGTTCTCTTTGCCGCCTCCAAAGCAAGCTCCATCGTCACACAGATACATCTACAGATCCTGCAGAGCCCGTGTCCAGAGTAGAGTAAGAATTGAGTACACCCCAAGTTCTGGAAACCTCCTTTCTAAAGCCAGGGACACAGCCCCAGCTCTGTCCCCACACTCAACTTCTATTTTGAATACCAATTTGTCTAAAGTTTTCACTTCTAAAAAAACCCGTGTTATTGCATGAAGTACTCATATAATTTTCTTCTCTTAAAAACAGATGTGCCTAAGTCCCATGGGTGGGTCAATAGTAGCCCAGTGGCTCTATGAAAACACAACACTTGGTCTTACCTTAATAGAAAGTTATTGATATGACTTGTACTTTTGACAAATGAATACTGAAGCAATTAAAAATTGTCACTTCATCCACCTTAGATTTTTTCTTTTCTTTTTTATTTATAAAATAAAGTCTTTTTATCCATGTATCCCCCTTGCTCCTCCTCCCTTCCCCATTCCAACCCTTCCTGGTCAGCCTTCAGCCTCCCCCCTCCTCATCCCCCCATCACCTCCCCAGAAAGGACAAGAGATCAAGAGATCACAAGGTGGATTAGCTCAGCATCTATTCCAGGCAAGTTTAATTTCCTCATCCTATTATCAATACTGGGTTAGGTGTTACTCTAGAAGGAATGGGCTCCAGGGTAGCAGTCCATGCACAGAAACACATTCTTATCCATCCCCTTGAGGCTCCACATACTGCCCATGTCACTGGACACTGGGCTATCCTTGGAAGGCATAGTTCCTTTTCCTGATAGTTCCCCAGTAGCTGGTCTCTATTCAGTGAACTTCCCAGAGCTCCAGCCAGCCATCACTGTGAGAATTTTTCTCATAATCACTATCCCCTTGCTCATACAAACTCTCATCTCCTACTATCAGCTGTGCCAGGAACTCAGCCCAGTGCTTAGCCATGTATCCCTGCCTCTACCTCTATTCATTGTTGGATGTAAGTTCTATGATGGCACTTAGGCTATTTATTTGATTATAGGGGAATTCTGAACTCATAGGATGTCCCTGGCTAGATCTCTAACCAATAGTGAAGTTATTGCCTGGACCAGAATTCTACCTTGTTTTTCTTTCTTTCTTTCTTTCTTTTTTTGTTTTGTTTTGTTTTTAATGTCTGTCTTTAGCTTTTTGATCACTTTATAGCAGTCACTGGTAAGGCATGAGACAACTGTTCCAGTACTCTCAAATTTTAAAGAGCATACATTCATCATCCAGTTTCCATAAAAGTTTACTTGTAGAACTCCTTATATATTAATGTCTGTAGAGGTTTAATGTCTATTCATATTAGAAAACATTTATATGTTGTAGAAAGTTTCCCAGGCCCCTTTTGGGTCCGGAGGTTTGTACCTGGTACAGCAGCAGTTTGGAACTTGGTTCACAGCAGCTTTTGTCCCCCAAAGAAATGAATCACACACTTATATCCTTTAAACTGTTTGGCCCATATCTTAAGCACATTACTAGCTAGCTCTTTCATCTTAATTCAACCCATTTCCATTTATCTTCCCACTATGTGCCTCAGCCCGTGGCTGGCCTGTATCTCTTACATGTCTATCTTCTTCAGGGGTCGGAGGGAGACTCACTAACTCCACCCTTCTCTACCTGCCTGTGCTCTGAACCTCCACCCACTTCTACAGTGCTCTACATAGACCAAAACAGTCATTTATTTACAGCCTGCAAAGAACATTCCACCACATTTATATAACCTTCAGATGTTATCTTGATACTTTAAAATATCTTTGAGTAATATTTTATGCCTAAGATAACACAAACATAGTTGTTTTCTTACATTGACTAGGAATTAATGTCAAGAAGAAATGGTCCACTCATCTTCAATGTAGATAGAATTAATAAAATTCCATTCATAATGGCTGAACCATGCATGTGGAACTGCAAAACAGATTGAGCTCTCTATATCTTGAAAATATGCATATAGGCTGTTAAAAATCAAAGCCACAAAAACAGATGCTACAACTTTGCAGAAAAGCTGTGGGCGACTGTCCAGGCAGCTGAGTGTTACTATCTTCTACTAAATTTTAAAAGGTACTCGCTTATGTTTCCAGGTTATTCAGATAATAAATTTTTATTCTCATGTCTTTGATGGGGTTAAAAACTAGATAGTTAAATTATGACCATCTTATATCTTAGCTAAGAACATTAAGTACTAGACTTACATTATCAAAAATAAACAGCTTTGAAGTATTGCCACTTAATAATAGTCTAGACATTTAATATCTACTTCATGTTTGTTGTTTGTTATAGTTTGACTTGTTAATGTTATTTGCCTTTTCCCTTTTTTGGATATTACCTTATAATTGTTTTTTATTATATATAGTTTATGTTTAGTTTTAGAGCTCTCTTAGTTAGAAAAAAAAAAAGGGAGATGTGGTGGAATCAGGCACTCTTTAGCATGACCTAGAAGTGTGGCTTTTAGGTCTTGAAGATCCCTGTATGGCACATAGTTAGGACACCTAGAAATGGTTGTAGAATGCCTCTCCTTCCTGTTTGTTCTCCAAGTTCTCAGAAGGAGGATTGCTGCTGTAGAGGATTGCTTCTATGTAGAACTGCTCACCTCTCCAGAAATTGCCTTAAGGTTCAATCTTATATCAGTGAGTATTTAACATAATTTCTTAATAAATATTAATTCTTTTATATAATCAATTGCCAGCAAATAATTCCTACATTAATGCTTAAAGTTAATTCTATTTTCCTTATGTCTAGTGGCTTTAGCATGTATATAACAATGTTCACATATTCCACAGTCATAGGTCAAAGCAAAATTTTTTGCTGTTTCTTACTTTATTAGGCCTTATTAGTAAAAACTTATATTTTGTATTAAATAAAGTTATGTCCATAAAAGAAATAAAATATTCTCTATTTACTCATTTGGTGTATGATTGGTCTGCTACCATGAAGAACAAATTTATTCTTCAAACTCAATGACAACTTGACTCTGTCCTTTGTCTAGTGTATGCAAGGCAAGTTTATTCTGCCTAAGAGCACAACAATGAGAAACGAAGCACAGTAAAACTGATGCCAACTTGCTAAGAATTCTAATATTCTATGTCTTTATCCAGCTGCATTTTATGACATTTAACTTATATATTTGTGTAACAAGATCATAGCCTGTATAGTTAATATCTTTTTTAACCCATAGTCTTTAAATTGTCTTCTATTAGTCTTAATTAGAACACTCTAAGTCAGATTTGTTTTTCTGTTTTTATTCTGAAACTTTCTGAGAGATATGTCTCTGAAGAATATAAGAAACAGAAACTTTACATGTAAGAATGTGCAATTACTGGCAATATCTAAAATTGGTTTTATTTCATGCCTTTAGCTAAGAGAAAAAGAAATAATTATACTCCTCAAAATATAAATAAAATGAAAAAATTGGAACAAATAGGTTAACAAAATATATTGCTAATACGGGCGGGATTAAATAATGGCCAAATAAGTCATCGATGACCTTATTTTCCTCTCTGTGACAGTGCTTTTCAGATTCAAAGCTATTTTCTCTTATTGAAATAGAATAGTGGCAAACATTGAACCTGCTTTGTAAGACATACATCAAGAGAGAAAATATTTCACCACAATGACACGACCTGACATTTTAAAACAGATAACAAATGACACCTTGTCAATGGCACCAATTTATTATTCCCTCTCTTGTTCCTCGGTGCCACAGCAGGGTATACATTCCTTTTAATCATGAGACTGTGTTAAACAAATTTTTACCTGGAGACTCTGAAATTCCCCTCATTGTTCTCAAGTACCTGACCTCTAGGCTGCCCCCACTGTGGTGTCTAAAGGCAAAGGCTATGCTAAATTTTTTATCATTTTATTCAATTTCATATCCAATTATATAAGGGTCTTCCATCACTTATGTGGGTTGTCTGTGCTACAGCACCAACTGCCACACATTAATAAGACTCTTTTTATCCCTCAGACCAGTGCTAAATCATGTTACTTCCCAAAAGGGAAGATGAAATACATGCAAATGTCTGAGGTGGGTGCTCTTCTCTGTTCAGCTACAATTGGAAGTGGTTCCCAAGGGAGGGTTCTTTCCATCACTAAAAGCTCAGAAAGTCTCAAAGTGCCTGTTGTTTTCTGTGTGATCTACCAGATTCCCTTCCCCAAAGGCCACTTCTCTCACTTGCTTTAATATCGCTCAGTCAGTTTATATCACAGAGTTGACTCCTTTGAACACTGCCCTGGGCACTGGCTTTCTAGCTCAACTGTTGTAACTAATCGGTCTGTAAGCTGAAAAATGACCAGCTTGACACTTACTCAGCCTTTCCAGCAGTGAAGTTTTCCCTTATTTCAACAGCCTCTGACAAGCCCAAAGAACTAAGACCTCAGATGCTTCAAAATTTTGACTGAGCACGTAACAGCTGGGTCAGAACAAAATAGAGAGATTTGTGTTAGTGAGAAATCTTAATGAGATTTGGATGGGAGTTTCTTAGTCCTTCAATTCTATTAGGTTGTCTACCACATGGAGATGAGTTTCTCATGGCTTTAAGATAAACATATGGAATCAGAACAGAAAAGGTAAACATAATATAAAATTTATATAGAGGACTATAAACATATGTACTTAATGCCTCATCTATCATCTATCTATCTAATCTGTCGGTCTTTTTATCTATCTATATGAGGCTGTATTTTATAGTGAACATAGCTTTTAGTATAATTGTGACAGCTTTCTAATTCCATTATAAACTTAATTGTAGGTTTAGATGAGCGAGTTTACTTTTTCTTTAACAAACAAGGAAGATGGTATTACTCACACTGAATTTGAGATGTTTGAATGAACTAGTTAGTGAAAATATTGCCTAGAAATACTAAATGCTAAGTAAGAATATTTTGATATTATTCTTGCAAGTTCTTAAGATGCCTATAGCAAATCAAAACAAAGAAAACATTGAAAATAATTCCTGGGAGAGGACTTGCTGGGATGAATAAAAACTTTAGGTATTCTAAACTTGGACTTAGAATTTCAGTGATTTATTGAGAAAGTATCTTAATTGCCCTTAAGAGAGTACTCTATAGAAAAATCTTCATATAGCATAAGAAGGTTATAAATATAGTTCATAAGCCTAAGAAGGTTATAAATATAGTCCTCAAAAATTTTAGCATTTAAAATATAACAATTTTATAAGGGCAATGTTACAAAGCTTAATCAATGAAGGCCTTATTTAAAAGATCATGGAATGATTGTATGTTGAGTTAATATTCTAGGTTTGACTCTTAAAACTCTAAAAACAAGGATCATGCCACACACTGATTCAGACTCCAGAAGTTGTGTCTGAGCAGATGGTTTCATTTATTCCAGATTTATAAAATTATTTAAAGCATTCCAATTCTTGACATTCATGTAAAACATTCTCTTGTACAATGAAGATATTTTACAAAAAAAAATCACTTGAAAAATGACTACAATTCTAGTGATTCAACTACAATCATCTTGTAAAAAAAGGTTAATATGTCTATTTTGATCCAAAAAATCAGGCTTTTAATCTTCTCATATTCTGATGGATATAACAATTTCTGCATATTTACATTTTAGTGTAAAATGAAGGACTTGAGGACCTTTCAATCAAGTACCTGCATGTTCATAAACTAGACATGTTAGCTGAATAAATACAATACATATGTCATATGTCCATAACATACTTAATTGTATTGAAGCCTTCATTGAACTTGGAATTAAGGTAGCCTATAATTTTTTTCAGTGCAAACTATGCAAAGCATTCCTAATATTGGACTCAACTAGTTCATTTGGTAGGTGTATGCATAATGGTGCCACTATTTGCAACATTTCAGGGTATTTAAACTTATTATCAGTTTTTGAGAAGATGAATATCATGACTAAGATAGATGACAGTATACAGGCAATGCAACAAAGGTAGACAGAGTCCTAAGAAGTCAGGATTCTGATCAATTTTAATGACAGATCAGTAGTTAAAACAGTAGATCACCTCATGGTTTGGCCAGAATATCAAAAGAGAAAAACATTATTTTTTTCTTGTAATAATGCTTCATTTGGTTAACTACTGCAGAAGCATGATCAATTTTTTGGGGGGGAGATTACATTATATTAACTCAGATTTTTGTTTCTCAATCATTTCTAGTTACCACTTATCTAATGATTTTTTTCTTTCATCTTAACCCCTTCCTCTAAATTTCCTAAGAAGAAAAGAATTAGGTGCAGATGTAAAGTTTGGCAGTAACCGCCTACCTGGCTCTGCTTGGTTGTGCTTTCACTTTAGTCTAATATAAATTATCCTGCTACCCCAGTACCACCTCTTTGTCAAACCATCACCCAGTGTGTATTAAATATAAGCTTCTAATTTGAACTGTAGTGCTCTAGCACATAAGGTCACAGGCTTATTTTATACCATTTAATTAGAGTAGGTTTATGTTTAATAAGATTGAAAATGTTATATCACTTGTTAAAGGCAAGGACACATTATATTTTGTTACATCAGAAAGGGAAGTGAGAAAAGTCTGAAAAGAGGTAATACAACAAAAGGATGGATGCTTTGTAATGAAAGTGACAGGAGGAGACATTTGGGGGAAACTCGGAGCAAAGGTTGCGAACAAAAGGAGGAAGAGGCACCCCTTGTGTAGGAGGGGCATAGCAGGTAGGCTGGACCACCAGCGAAGGTATTTCAGAGTGACTGACAGCACATCAGAGAGGGTCTTGGATTTTGGTTCTGTGATTTTTACAGGAAATTGAAGGAAGGAGAAAAAAAGCTTGAGAAACAAAATTAAAACAAGAGTTAGCACTTATATTATTATTATCAATTTAGTGTCTCCTCTGGCTTGATTCAAGTCATAAAACAGTGAGTTAGAGAATGTCCCAACACATGTTAGTATGTGATGCTTTTATCTCTACAAAGTAACAGACTAATTGGACATTAGGAACACTATTTTAATGAACAGGTTTTTCTGTTGAGGTGACATATATTATACATATATGTGTATGTATTATGTGTATGTACATACTCACACATGTGTATGCTCCTGGAAAATGCTTCTGAGCCACAGAACTAAGTATTGTAAAAGCAGGGTTTGAAAAACAAAACAAAACTATGGTTTGTGCAAACCATTAGGCCTATATAACTCTGACACTGAAGTGCTAACAAAAGCAATAACAATCTTAGTAAACACAGAAGTACAACCACATCCCCTATACTTGTTGCATTTCACATTTGTACCCAGTCATAACACTGGGTGATCTTTGTCTCAGTCTCTGGGCTCATGACACTCTTTAGTGTCTTTTTAGAATGTTTATGTATAATTGATACCAGGTGCATCAAAATTTGTCTCCAGTGTGTTTAAAACATAAGAAATATGTTCACAGTTACATCATTTTTGGTTCCAAATTCTTTAGGCTACTTAATATTGTGACAAGAACATTAACACTTGTAGTGACTAATCCCACATGTAACTAAAATGCTTCTTTGGTTTTTAGCTTTTTTCCCAAAGTTTTCATAGATCACTTACATGTTTTCTGTTTCATTTTTTAAAAATGTGCCCTTGAAAGTTAAAGCCTTAGAAAACAGAAGGACAATCAAATACATTGTACTGACTTGTGAAGACAGAATTTTTTGAGGCCACCAGATCACAAAAATAACATAGAGACTTATTATTAATTATGAAAGCTCAGCCTTAGCTTAAGCTTGTTATTAACTAGTACTCATAAGTTAAATTAACTCATACTTTTAAATTTATGTTCTGTCACATGGCTCATTATTTCATCTCTTAGTACTGCCCATTCTGCATCCTGTCTGGCTAGTGATGCCCCTTCTTCTTCCCAGCATTCTCTCCTGCCTAGATATTGGCCATCCAGCTTTTTATTACACCGATCACAGCAACACATCTGCACAGTGTATGAACATTTTTCAAAATTTCCACTTTTTGTCTAAATAAAATGGAAGGGTTTTAACTAACATAGTAAAACTACATATAATAAGAGCAATTATCAAGTATTGTCTAAATAGAAAAAAAATATTAAATTTAACAATACGAAACTAAATACAATGAGAACAATTATCAAGTTTGAATGTTCAGTCCACTTGTATTTCACAAATTCAGAGAAAATACTATCCTATTTTTCTTATCCTATCCTCTCAATGAATCCCAAATTTTGTACCTGAATTTATTTTCTATCATGACTAAAGAAATCAGTAACTATAACTATCTAGTCTTAAACTTATCAGAGAACTGAGAAAGATATATTTCCTGAGTTAACAGGAAGTGCAGAGCAAGCAATTTCCAAAACTATAAGAAATGACAGAAACAGTTGGGTACTGTCACAGTCACCTAAGGTTACTCTGCAACATTGGTACATTCATCTTTGGCATACAGGTCTAGAATATCTGCCATACTTTTCTGTAAAGTAGTAATTTTAAGGGACTCTCCTACCTTGTCTTGGCAAAGTTTGACAGTCAACTTCCTTTGTGTCTGATTTGAGAAGGATACTGTCAGCAATCAAGCCAACTGCAGTTTCTTTGCCAGTGGCAAACTGTTCCACAATAAAAGCAAATTCCAAGTCGAAGTTTTTCAATGCCTATCATCCTTTATGAAGTAAATTTGTGCTTCCAGGAGCAAACCAAATTTGTCTCACTGTCATGAAAAGCCTTATCCAATTAAAAGAGCACTGGTATTAGCTTCACGAGTCTTGATGAAGAGCGGGAGGAAGAATTGTACAAGCCAGGGAATCAAGGTTATGAAAGGGAAACCCACAGGGACAGCTGACCTGAGCTCATTGATGCTCACAGACACTGGCAAGGCAGAGAGCCTGCATGGGATGAGCCTAGGCCCTCCGCATATGTGTGACAGTTGTGTAGCTTGATGTGTTTGTGGAGCTCCTAGCAGTGGAATTAAGACCTATTCATGGTGTTTAAGTTGGCTTTGGGGAGCCTATTTTTCATGCTGGAATGCCTCTCAAGCCTTGAAGCAAGAGTAGTAGTCCTGCCTCAGCTTGATATGACATGCTTTGTTGACATCCACTGGAGGCTTGCCCATTTTAAACGGAGACAGAAGAGTGAATGGAGTGTAGATGAAACATTGGAGGAGGAGATGGAAGGAAAAGAGGGAGGGGAAACTGTGGCTGGTAGGTAAAATAAATGCATAAAAACAATTAAAAATTCCAAACATCTTAAATGTCATATTCAATAGATCTTTTAAGTGATTGAAGACCATCTATCTATTTAAAAGAGATATCTGTTTAACCTTGAAAACATACCTAATATGACTATAAGTTTGATTATTATAGATGACTAACTACTAACCTGCATTTTTTAATTATACATTACTTTTTAAATAAGCTTCATAGGCACAGTACCTTAACAAGTGTAGACACATATGTGCTTTATAACAAAATAACCTTAAATGTCTACCAATATACAAAAATCCATACCAATTTATAATATTTGAGTTTAATGGTTGCTTATTAATTTACAATCAATTTAATAATCTATCCTTTTATCTTATCTTTTCTATATTCCTCTTTTATTTTAGAAAGGGATTCTTGAATATAACTCTTCGGCTTAGTTTATTTCCTTATCAAGACCAGAAACTTGTAACCAATCCCTCTAAATGATGATAAACATCTATAATCCATTGACCATCTATAATTCATCTAACCCACCTCTTCAGTATGTAGCCACTGTATTCTTAAAAGTAATTCCTGCTGTCTTGGGATGACTGTATTTTTAGAGGACTATGAGAAAATTAAGGTAATAGTCAAATACTGGGAGACCTAGCTGTATTTTTTTGCTATTTGTTTAGTCTCTGTTTAATGGGAATGTGTAGAGTTTATCTGAATCTTGACTGGAGTAGTCTGTGAGGTTTGATCATCTCAGTTAGCAGCTTTGATGTTGTTTTGGGTATAGACTTCTGAAGAAACTGAAACAGAGGCATTCAGAAAGGCTGAATAACCTGGACTATTTGGCTGGTTCTTTTGTTGTGAAAACACACAAACTTATAAAGCTAACATATATATCAGTATTAGCACAAGTAATGAATGTGTGGTGTGCACAAGTCAGTTAAAGATTATTTTTGTTTTCTGTTTGAGCAGGTAAAAGGCATCTGGTACCTTAAATTGGTTTGGATTGCATAACCAAACCTCTATTCATGCCATATGGCATATGATAATAATTCAGAAGGACTCTGTAGCCAACAAGATTTATCATGTCTCAACCAGTCTCAGAACTGTTCCCAGAGTAGAGGGATCAGCATATCCATCACCTGTCTTATAGTCTTTCTTGGTTTCTTTCTTTATGTCTATAGCCAAGTCTCCACCAATAAAATCTGACCTTTAATAATTTGGAAGAGAACCTTAACTTTTTGTTTTCAATGGATACAAAAGCATAAACTCTCCCCAATTCAACTTACCTTTTTAGCTAAATTTTGATGTTAAGATATCCATAAAATATATTGATTGGTTAAAATATTACTTGTTATAATCCAGTGTCTTTCAGCAACATTAGCATTTAAAAAATTCAAAGTTAATAAAGCATCATACAAGATCAAGACACCTTGTTTATTTCCCATATTTATGTGGCTTAACTCTTAATATTACTTTACTCTGTCTTTAAAGACTTTATTATTTTTAAAAAGACTGCCTATATCCATTTTTCTTTGTTTTCTTTAGCATCTAATCACATACCAAACATACTGTATCTTTTTAGAGATTTTTTTGTTTATGGACCTGGCTTTCCTAAGCATCGGTAGTGTTGTCTGATCATAAGAGAAAATTCTTAAACTGCCTTGTTAGCTGCCAAGTGGCTAAGCTTAGGGCACTGTGTTGGTAGCTGTTTAAGCAGAGGGTGGTAGCCACACCTTAATGCCAAGAACAAGCCTGCCTAAGAGACTGCAGGCCTGGGAAGCCATGTTTGGCTCCTGTCCAGAACTTTTCTTAGCTTTTTAAGGCCCTATATTTGGGTATAAGCCTCCAAATTGGACGCCATATGTAGACAAATTTTTCTTTGGCTAGCTATCTAACTAAAAACGGCACAGAGTCATATTATTAAATTGTGAAAGCTCAGCCTTAGCTTAGGCTTGTTTCTAACTACTTTTGTTTACTTTTTATTTATTTAGTTTTTTTAAACTTAAAAAGGACTTTTTTTCACTTATTAATCTGCTCATCCTCCCTTCTCTCCTCCCAGTCTTTTTCCTATCTTCCTTTAGCCTCCCCCGATCACATCCCCCATCCCCTCCTCCCAAAGGGCAAGAAGTCCCAAGAAGGATCTGTTTAGCCTGACACATCCACTCCAGGCAGGTGTGTTTCATCCTAGTATCAAGACTGGGTTAGGTGCTCCTCTGCAGGGAATTGGCTCCAAGTTGCCTGCCCATGCACA
The DNA here is from genome assembly GCA_004025045.1 of Sigmodon hispidus. NCBI lineage: Eukaryota > Metazoa > Chordata > Mammalia > Rodentia > Cricetidae > Sigmodon > Sigmodon hispidus. The sequence goes on along the minus strand of PVIH01010435.1, from coordinate 24,761 downwards.
GGAACACAGTCTGATCCAATCCTTTGAGGTTCTATATACTATCCATGCCAAACAATAGTTGCATACACTTGCAGGGCCTAGCTCCTTTACCCAATGGTTCCCCAGTGGTTGTTTTGATTCAGTGAGCTCTCCAGAGCTCCAGCCAGCCATCTCTCTGGGACTTTTCCTCATCATCTCTATCCTCTTTTTCATATAGACTCCCCTTTCTCTCTTTCTAGCTGGACCAGGAGCTCAGCCCAGTGCTCTACCATAGATCTCTGCCTCCACCTCCATTTGTTGTTGAATGTAGGTTCTGTGATGACATTTAAGGTGGTTATTCATTTGATTATAGGGGAAGTCCTGTTTAGGCACCTCCTCCATTATTGGTTGGTGACCTAGGCAGAGACATTCTGAGTTCTTAGAGGTTTCCTTAACACCTGCCTCTTTCTAGCTGCACATTGGCTTCCTCTATCAAGGTATCCATCTCTTTTTCTCTCCCTCTTTGTTGCTCCTCTCAACCATCTTCTCTCATGATTTGTTCCCACCTCTTCTTGGTTGCTACCTGTTATGATCCTAATTTGCTAATGAGGCCTTAACAGCCTTGATTGTATAGTCCAAAAAAAATAAAAACAAACAAACAAAAGCAAACATACTTGAAAACATCTGTGATAAGAGCATGTTAAATAACTAAGGATCATAACACTTTCAGGGAAAAGAGTCACAAAAACAAAAAAATTAGAGCTGGCTGTTTAGGGCAGTGGCGGACTGCTGCCTGCCTCATGCTCCAGTATTAAAACCAACCAACCACCAACAAAAACATTCTCATTACTGTGGAGTCTATCTATTCTCTGTGTCCTTGAATTTATATAACTATGTGGTTTTCATTAGCAGCCTGACAGAGAGAGCAAATGGCAAACTATGTGAATAATGAAATTCTTGGACTTCCTGAGTGGGTCTGAGGTTATGTCAGCTTCAGATAAATAATTTCAGCTTGTCCTAATTTCAAACTTGTAAGCTAGTTATTTTCTTTTTTTTTTTCATTTTTTTTTCTTTATTTTGTATTTATCAAATACAGAGGATAAGAATCATAAGCATGGCTTATCAAGGGTAGAAATACAAATAAGATTGCTACACATATATTTTCTTTGTGTTCAGCTTTCCCTATATATCCTTATTCAAGGTCTCTTCCCCCTCCCAACACATCTGGTCTCATAGGGAATGGTAGGGTTTAGAAAAATATGATGGGGGCTGGAGAGATGGCTCAGCGGTTAAGAGCACCGTCTGCTCTTCCAGAGGACCCGGGTTCGATTCCCAGCACCCACATGGCAGCTAACAACTGTCTGTAGTTCCAGTTCCAGACAAACACCAAGGCAAATAAATAAATAAATGAAGTTAAAAAAAAAAGAAAAATATGATGAAGACTCATAGCGGCAGTCTAAGTCACGTTCATTTGAACAGCACTGTCTAAATTCAGTCAAATAAATGGATAAACCAGATGCTATTCTCTGCTGTATAAATGATAGCATATATAGGATGAAGATATATGAAGAATTTGACTTGATTTATGTGAGAGGTGAGGTAAGATCATGGTGTGTATGTGTATGTTTAATATGCATGTGTGTTTAATATGGAGCTTGGGAGTATGATGGTTAGGTGATAACATGGATCAGAGATTTGACAAAAAATCTGGCTATACAGAACATTTCAGTTTCAGTACATTTGTTTGAATCTAAAATGAGACATATAACTAGACACAGCCAACAGCACTTTAAGGTTTAGGCATGAATTTAAGAGACATATAGGCATAAAATCTATGCATCATGCTTTTATCCAGACATGTAATAATAAAATCTCCATTGCAGAAAATAAAGAAAAACAGGAGGATAGAATGGCCAAAATAGAACATGCATTCAAATTTGAATGCTGTAAGTTTAATTTCACCACAGAAGAATCATAGAAAAGATACCAAAACCACAAGGACGGAAACAATGATGGGCTAGTGTCTTCCTGGATTTGAGTGTTTTGTGGCTAGAAAGTACCTGTTCATCTGCGATTATGAGGGACCCTTTCAATCAACTCCAGCAGGAGAGGAGGGGCTCAGGACCTGACACTGTCCAAGTCTCCTTCCCTCACTCATCCCCTTCTCCCATCATTTGTCTCCTCTACTCTCTGTCATGTCTTGACTTTGAGGTTTGCTGATGTGCTCCGAGAACTACAGTTAGAACATTGTATCTGTATATTCAGAGCATTTCTTTCCATTTCCTTAGCTTTTAAATTGCTTCCAAATGAGTAATTTCACAATTAAAAGCTACATTGTTTTTGCTTGTATGCTTTTATATTCTATTTATGGTGATAAATCTTGGGGTGCATGCTAGCGCATTGTCTCCTAGGTGTCTCTTAGAGGTGGTCATGGAAAAAAATATGTGCTGTTTGTTATCTCACGTTAATCTTAGTTTCTTAACATATCATGAGGCATTTGTATAATGTCAGGTTTCACACTTTCAGATAAATAGATGTGAAAATTAAATGGATAAGGGTTATGAGGGAGGCATTACAAAGCCAAAGAGAGAAACAGGGAATGAGTTACAGGGTATCATGGAGCCAGCTGATAGGGTTTTTTTTTTTTTTTTTTATAAATAAAGAAGTCACATTTTCTATCCTTGTATATCCTTAATCAAGGTCCCTTCCCGCTCCCACCAGATCAGGTCATTCTTTCATCTCCACATCTCCCCATCCCCACCCAGGTTTGCCAGAAGTGGGGGGTGAACTAAGCAATATCGGACCTTGGGGTCTTGGGATCACCAGCTGATAGTTTTTGAGACAGGCCACACACCTGGCTTTCTATCTGTGAAGCAAGGAGGCTGACACTGACGTAACACACTGCATAGTGTCCATAAAATGAAACTAACCTGTTGCTTAGTGGAAGCACAATTATTTCTGGTGCTGATCCCAGAGAAAAGATTTCTCCTTTGAGTACTCATAAAAAGAACGACACAACCCGGTGTAGAACATCATCTAGGAACTGTGCTAATCGTGACATCAATAAACTTTATGTCTCTGTTTGTTAAGAGTCCTTCAGTGAAGACCATCAGCACAACACCACTGTGAAGGTATAGTTTATTAGAAGTGTTTCTGTGGGGACATTCTGTGGTCTATATGTGCATTTTTCTGTTCATCAGGCATAGTCCATTAGATGGCTGTAAGGGCTGTGCTATGTGGGTTGAATTACGCAGGAAATCGTCCACAGATATTTTTCTTTAACAAAAGTTAGGATGGTTTCCTAGCTACAGTAAATTTGAAGCTGGACTCTCTAACAAGTACTTGGGGTACAACTACTTTGTGTTATTGATGAAGAGCAGAACTTCATGCAATGTATTTTATGTGGGCTTTGAGTAGGCTACAATTTCTAATGATGAGAGCTGGATTACATATGGACTGTTATTTTACTACCCAGAAAAATGGCTTTTGGGGAAAAGCAGTAGAAACATCCCCTCATGAGGCAGTTTGGAACCTACATTAACTCACTGATAAAAAAACCAAAAAGGTCTCCTTGAAACTGGCTATAATAACTTCAGCCTAAAGGGATGAAAAAGTATACTGTGTGTGCTTAAATACTCAGAGCAATTATGAAACTCAGCATGGTCTCTGTTGGCCATTTAACCTTGAGCAGTATAATTTCAGGATAAGTTTCACAAAATAAATTGGCTGCAAACACATACAGTAAATAAATGAATGAAGTTTGTCAAAAATTGAATTATTAACAAAATAGTATGATAAAAACTAATGAGGTAATTTTGTTGGAGTTGAAAAGTAGCATTATTCTCTGGAAGAAATTAAATGTTCTACAAAGTTAGTATTGAAGAATGATAATTGAGAAATGGTTTCATTTTCAGCTAGCAATATTTTTATTTTTAGATGAAATTATTCAAATGGAGTTAATAGTTTATTCTTTTGGAATGAGAGTAGAGTTAACTTTGAAGAAACAGCTATGGTAAAGGGTCATTGTTTTTTAATATTGTACACATACATTAATGATTAGGTTATAAATTTCACAATTTATATTTATTTCACTATTTTATCCTGAGTCATTGCACTATGCCTGGTTCATAGTAGATACAACTAGATGAGATAGTTGTTATTTTATATTGATATAATAAGTTCTGATAAAATATAAAAAGCAGCAAAAATGTCATTGCTTTATGTGAATATTATGCATTAAAATGAATAATTTTAAATTTGAATTGCCATAATATGTGTATTAACCTTTCATTGACTTTAAATTCCTTTTTAAAGTAAACAATAGGTTGCTAATAATGGTCCTTGATTACTGTGGTTGATACAGAAGTACAGTTTTGCTTGGTCTTTTGAAATAATATACCTCTGAAAATTAGTTCTATGTAAAATATATCACCTAATTATTTTCCAACTTATTCATTCTGTATTTGTGGCTATCAGATGACACATGCTTTTGAATACTTTTAGATAGTGTATTCATGATGTATTTGTTAAGCTTATTGATTGTAAAATATTAATCAAAGTTCTTATAGGATCAAAGTCCAAAATTAGAAGCTTGAATTTCAGTCCAGACAAATTCTCTAATACCATTTGTATACCTCCTAGGAAGAAAGCAAATTAAGTAACTTCTTTTACAACATCTCATCTAAAGTGATATAAATAATAGAAATTTCTATCTCTGAATAATATTCCTGCTAATGCCCCTAACTGTTGAATGTTAACTAGGAGATTTGACAGGTGCGGAGATTTCTAGTCACCTTCAAAATTGGGATGTAGTCATGGAAGTCAAACAGTGCATACACTAGCAAAATCAACATTCCAACCATCTGGCAATAGAGCAAAAATGTCATTCTTTCCACCTTTGATTGGCAGTATTTGTAGAAGTGGATGATTTTAGTGCTATTTCTGATCCTCATACAAAACGATTTTGGTTTACTTGGCTTCATTCCGTTTCTATGAAGTCTAAGCTTGTCCCTTCTGCTCTACCATTGCTGAATCCCATGCTAACACTTCATTCCCAGCTCTCCTGTTCCGGCACCTTTTATCAATGTATTATCTTCTAGCTCCTACTCTGCTAAATATTCACCAGTGAGAGGGAGCACATGATTATCAATCTAGTAAAGCTGAAGTTCCCAAAGAAAAAGGGAATCATTACAAAAATGTGAATTTTGTTCCTTAAAATATTTTTAGAGTTATCATGAAATTGTAAAGGATTGCTCACTGGTATTCTCAGGAAATATTTTATAGATTTGTCACCAAACTCAATGACCTTAAAATTATTTCTTTTATAAATCAGCAGAGTTTTTGCTCATCTATTTATTTTTTATTTGAAAAAGTCTCTTTCCAAATGACTTTAGTAGAACTTAGTGATAGCAGAGGTCAGCTTCTTTGAGGCTTTTAACATATGTCTAATTTGTCTCCTGATCTACTGATAATTGTTCTTAAAGAAATGCTAGGTTGAACTTGAAAATAGCAATAATAATAACTGAGTTGCTAGATGTTTGTTAGCAATCACAGGAGCTAAAAATGCTCTGTCAGCCTGCATGTTTACAATGGAGAATAAATACTCAAATATCCTAAAAATGCTGTCAGCCTGCATGTTTACAATGGAGAATAAATACTTAAATAAAAAAAGAAAGATTGTCTTCTATCATTTTATATTTTTCTACATTGACATAAGATAGTAAAATTTAGTTTTCATTTTTAAAAACAGAAATTGTTTTTTTTTATAATGTTGATCTAGTCTTTCTTTCAATATACAGTGTCCAATTACATCTTTTGCATAATGCAACAAGTTTCTTCAGCACAGAGAACACACTATAAGTTTATGACATAGAGGCATTTCAATAATCTTTGGCATTTCCAATATTAAATCAGAATAGTATGACAGAAAGTACACAACAGTTTGCAATTTAAAACCTCTACATTTTGCAACATATATTTGAAGTACAAACTCAAAGGGCATGTACAAATAAGAATGCATTATAGGTAAACATGTTTTGACCACCTAATTCCTAAGGCAATTATCATTTGTTAGCATTTTATAGATATTTTCTCAGCATAGTATTGGCAGAGTACAAAGGACAAACTCTTCAAGTGCTGTGCTAATAGCCATGAGACTCTTTATTTTCTTTTCCATTAGAGTTACAGGGTGATCCATGTGGCTCCACTAGTTTAGTTAGTAGACAAAATAGAAACACGTGAAGATTGTATCTATTTTTTTTATCCGCCCAAACCACTGGATAGATCAGAGGATTAAATGCTCTTTCCCACAAGAAATGAAGTTAATGAATTAAAAAGAAGGCTTGAGTTTAAAAGTAGGGCCAAGGTGGAGGATAGAAGATTCTGTAAAGAAATGAATGAGAATTCTTAGCAATTTGAGATATCTTCTAACCACTCACAAATATAAAATTAGTTTCCTCCAAAGGAGTCTAACTAGCTATACAAAACACTCTCCCAACAGTAGACAGTCAATATAAAACTAGCATAATGGCATTTTTGGACTTGGAATTGCTTTGTTGGGGCTTTTGATTTTTATATTACAGGTCCTTTGTGTATATATTATAGTTTCCAGTTTTGTGGTTTTTATAGGATTTCTATGTGTGCATCTCTGTGGTGATATATTACATATATAATAAAACCTGAAATATTTGGGAGAAGGCACACAGCCAAATCCTAGGCAGACAGTTCAGGAATTTCTTGATCCTTGAGTACAAGGACAAACAGTTGAGATTCCATAGCGCACACCTTTAATCCCAGCACAGGGAAAGCTGGGAGTGGTGACCTACACCCTTATTCCAGTAGCTCCAGAGACAGAACTTCCTCTGTGAGTTCAAAGTAGCTATGAAATAGAGTACTTCACACCTTTACTCCTAACCTGGATGGGATTCAGCTGCCTAGAAGGGTTTATAAGGCCTTGTAGGAACCCAACAGAGGCAGAAGGAACCAGGAGCGAGGCTGAGGAAGTTGCAAGACAGCTGGGTAAGAATTGACTGTGGTGCTTCCTCTCTCTGATATTTCAGACTTCCCCTATATTTGGCTCTGAGTGTCTTTCCTTACAATACAAATTTGTGCATCATATCTCTATATCTTTATGTGTTTCTTCTTAAAAATTAATTAACTAATTAATGAATAATATATCCAGGCTACACTTTCCCCCTTCCACCTGCCCTCCCAGTCCCTTGTCACCATGTCACTTTGTTCTCACTCCCTAATCTACTCCTCTTTCTTTTCTGATCAGAAAAGTGAAGATTTCTCATGAATTATCAACAAAGGGTGAAATATCAAGTTGTACTAAAACTATGCACATCTTGGTGTATTAAAGCTGAGCAAGATAGGCCTTTGGGGCCCTGTAAGTGTTTGTTGAACTTTCTAATTTGCTCTTTTTTATTTTTTCTTTATCTAATGTTATTTTACTATTATTTTCAGTTGCCCTCTTATATTCTAATGAGAGAAAAAAAAGGGTATTGCTTTGGGTGAGTGATGAAGTGAAGGATAACTCAGAGGAGTTGTGAGAGAGAAAACCATAATCAGGATGTATTACATTAATATGCTATTTTCACTAGAAAAGAATTAGAATGGCAACTGAGTCATATGAATGAGATACAGATAGGAGTTTCTCCAAAAAGGAATTCAGCATTGAAAGAAAAGAGCCGGTGTTGAAGAATTTGAAGAAAATAGACACCAAAAAAACTGTCATCATTACAACTTGAATTCTAGAGAGGATAGATGCATGTCTGACATCACTAATGCTTATTGTATGTCATGTCTTAAGTATCTCCCAAAGATTTATGTTTTCTCCCCATCATAATGCAACTGAAGAGTAACAGAATCTTTGGGAAATAGGATCTACAGGTCTACAACTACTAGTGAGAGGGATTTGTTCATTTTTGAATGCTAGCGTAAAAACTTGTTCAACTGTGTTCTTTCCTTCTTCTCCCTTTAATTCCCAAGTATGAGATAAACACTTTTCCTTATTCATGTTTCTACCAATATATGCTATTTCATCGTAGCCCTTTCATCACAAAATGCCAAGTGAGTCTGATGAGTCACCTCTCAAGCTATGATCCAAAATGAACTTGCTTTTGTTAATAGAACTTAGAGTTGCCTGTCACAGATATTTGTATAGTATGACTGACACAATACTGCTAAGATACCAGAAACCCCATGGTCTTTTTGTAAACACATAAAATAAAGAGAAGAAAAAAAAGTATAAGAAGCATCATAAAATACAATTTGTTAGTTGACAACAGAAACAAAGTTGTAGATATTTCAAAAAGTTTGAAAGTAGACCTAATCGATTTGAAAGTTAAAATTATTGTGATTTTTGTGGGTGTAATTTTCACTAAAATGTAGAGATAAAAATCAAAGTATAATTCACACAGCTGAGAAAGAATTAGGAAAACTGAAACTAGTGTGAGAATTTACTTTTAAATTTTGATGATTAAAATCTACAAAATTACATATATTAGACAGGTCAAAAGCATTAGAAAAATATGACTGGGCCAATCCAAGCACAGCCAATCTGAGACAGTGGAAAGTGGGCACTTCCTGAGGATTGGAATCCTCCCATGAACACATATAGGAAGGACGGAGCCACACACTCTCAATGCTGCTTCCCTTTCATGTATGAAGTAATAAGGGAGATGTTGATGTACAAACTATTAAAAATCTTTTTAAAAGCCTAAGCTGAGAGATGATTAGAGTGAAAATACTGAATATGTCAGATGCAGCATATGCCTGATTAAGAATAAACAGCACAGTGACTGAGGAAACATGGGGACCAGGGGCTATTTTTAATGCTGGCACTGGTGCTCATCATGACACTCTTTATGAGGCTCTCAAATATTTATTGTGCTCCGCCAATGTGCCTGGAACTATATTAAGGTCCAGTAGGTTTTATAGGAGAATGAGAAAAGACGAGTCATCAAGGAGCAGAGTTTCTGTTACATCAGAAGCATTATGTCTATTTCAGCCCATTGTCTTGTTTTGCTCAGCACTTCATTGTGATGTGTTCCATTTGGTGCTCATATGAGAGAACCTTTTCATTTCTTTGCACTGTTCTGGGCATGCTATCTGTATTTTGTGAACAAGGAAATGATACATAATGGGAGCATATTTTTTCCTCTGCTTGTGCTTTCTGATATGACTAGACTGGGCTTATCGATTCTCCCTGCTGTGAGTATCTCCTTCCTAAGACAGCATCAGCATGCTGCTTATATTCAGAGGATGTCCCTGTGGGAGATAAAAACTGCAGTACGGATAAGCAAGCTCATTGTATTGACTGTGAGAATGATACACATTTTTAGCATACCATGTCATCTGTATACTGATTTCCAAGCTGTGAAGTATCAAAACATTCCTAAATCATTATTACTTCAAATATTACTATTTTTTAATCCCACTATCTGAAAATGTCCCCTTTCCTCTGGTTTTGTAAAACTTAAACTGTAATTACATAATGTTTCAATTATCATGATATATTCATTCAACTAATTGCTTGCTTGTAGTATATTAGCACATAATATATAATCTGAGTAGAATTAGCAAGTTGAAAACATTGTATTAAACTTCAAGGAAATTTTTCTGAGAATGACAAATGTTTTAGAACTTTTTTGTTTCTTGTCAAGTCCACATTTCCAAAGTATTGGAGTAATGATTATCAATCTCCACACCATCCCTATTTAAGTGGCTCTGTCACTACCTTGATATGAGGAACTATTCAGTTGACCTGCTGGCAGTGGGTAGAGACTGTCCATAGTCACTTGCTCTTTGCCGTGGACAGTAAATCACATACAATAAGGTAGTCCATTCAGAATGAAGTGAAGAACTTCTGTTTTCTGGCTGTAAGGACTTGATTTTCCCCTTTTGAGGCTGTGGTGTTAAGCATGAGGTTTACATCTGTGGATGTCAGGCTGAGAATGGAAACAGCAGAGAAGAAATGGACGGTAGATTACAGGGTATTCAGTCTACTCTGATGAGTCTGCTTTGCTCTGGTCATTTCAAGCCCATGAGCCATTAGACCCCTTTAAAGTTTGTGATGGTTTATTTTATGGATCAGCTTGAGAAGACTGTCCAGATTAAAAAACATTTCTGAATGTACCTGTAATGGTATGTAGATAAAGTTAGCTTAGCATTCAAATGTAGATGATATGTTGAGGAAGAGCCATTTCCAGTGTGAATGGGCACAGTCCAATGTGCTGAGAGTCTCACTAGACCAGACCAAAAGATGGAAGAAAGATAGATTAGCTTTCTTTCTCTTGACATACTATAAGAAAGCTAGGGTATCTCAAATTGTTGTATCCTGAGATTAAAACCAGGAATTGTATTATCATCTTCCCACGTTTTCAGACCAGACTGGTGTTTCTTAGTAATGCATTTAAAATTGCAAAATTTTGGAATTTTCATCTTTCATATTTATATGAGCCAGTTCATAATAGTAATAATAATTACTTAGTGCAAAATTGAAAGTTGATCCTACTTATCTATTTTTCCTAAAGACATTGATATACAGTGAATACAGTGGAATACCCCATATTATTATAAAAATATAAAAGTAATGTTGAAGATAGAAAAATGATCACAACTCAGTGAGACACTGATATCTAACATTCTCATACCTCAGTTTTCTTCTGTGAGATAAAAATAGCTATCAAACACACTCAATTGTCATGAAATTTAGCAGTGCATGTAGAATGACTACCACGTTCTGAAATTATAATCTGAGAGGCACTGTTTGATGGTTTCTTTCATGATATATATTCATAATATAACTTTGGATTTTATGGATCAGTGTAATACTCTTTAGGCTGAGCTGAGCACCTTATAATTTTAGTCAGACAAAATCCAAATCAAATTTGATAATCAGGAGACCTGTATTAATAGAAAAAGAAAGAATTTGTGTGAATGTTATCTTGCTGGATTACATCACAAAGATTTTTTTATTAGCTTTGTGAATGATGATTTCATAAAAATTCTGATTGCATTTTGAAAAGTTATCCCATAGGAACAACAAAAAAAGTGAAGAAATAAAATTCAACTTTGTTTGATTTATTAACCTTTACCTATTTCCCAGTCATCAGGTGACAGGTCTGATCTAAACTCAGAAGCAAAATCTTTTTCAAAATGGATAGATTAGCAACAACATTGTTGCTTCACTATCTGTGAGTCCTAGACTTCCTGAAGCTATGGAATATTTCTGCTATCAACTCTGGGCTTTGAACTTACAAAGATCATTTCTCCACCCTGTTCTCAGGATGTATCCTCACTCAGTATTAGACTTGAAGGGCCCAGTCCTGTCTATTCCTCTCTTCTTCCTTTTCTCAGGAATGGTGATGAGGAAGTTCTGTGGGTGCCATGACTGAATCTGGATTTATAATAAAAGCAATGGTGGTTAACATCTATAAACATTTTCAGAAATCTTTGTGTTTTATAAAGATTTGTAATATATTTCAATATTTTTCCACATTCTAAAATTTTATTTAAAGGTCCCCCTTCTTTTAACTCGTTTAGTAGCATTTGGGAAAGTTAGATTTCCTTAAAAACCTGTGATTACATTAGGAAATAGAAATATTAATAAAAAAAAGTCTTGGGATCTAAAACACCTTGGACTGACACCGTGGATCCCACTTCCTCTAGAGGAACACCTGACTCAGTCTTGATGTTGGGGGGAAGGAAACTGGATCTGCCAGGAGTGGATGCTGAACTGTGCAATATTGGGACCTTGGGACCTCCTGCCCATGCTGGGGAGGAGATGGGGAGCTGTGGAGAAAGAGAGTGAGTGCAGGGTGTGGGAAGGGGAAAGGACCTTGAATAAGGATATACATGGATAAAAAATGTGACTTTATTCATAATAAAAAAAGAGAAAATAAATAAATAAATACACGCAGTTTAAAAAAAAGAAGTAAAAACAGAATGTTCCACCTATATTTGCAGCCTTAAAATATTGGAAATAAACAAGAAGAAAAACTGGAGTGTCTTGCTTTAGTTTTCAGTACAGCAGCTTCTACGTGTCTCATACTGATTCTATAGTACGTTAATGTATACATTTATATAAAATGAGCTTCTGATTTGTAGATATTGAATTGGTAAAATGAAGCAGAAATTTTCTTTCCACTTGATCATAAATTCTTCTTTTATTCAACAATTAGCAACTGATTGGTTGAAACCTCAACACTGATGATTGCACTTAGGTTTTCATATCATGTTGGCATCTGCATTTTCCTTAGACTTCAAGGACAGTGCTTTTGTAGAAGTCGCTTAGCACAATTCTGGTCATGTACTTAAACTAGGACTTAGAAATTCTTTTTTAGTTGCTCTTAAATTTAATATAGACTATTTTCTGCTCATATTTATTTCTTATACTACATATATATCTGAAAGGTATTTGAGAACACTGAGAAATAGAAACCAGTGAGTTGTTGTTCAGTAGCATAAGGTTTATAAGGTCTGGAACTGAGAAGACCAAGGAAATTCTATTTCCTGATCTGTTTTCTCCAGGGATGTTCTGAAGATTAATGTGCCTCTTTCAGGGAACTAAGGTACATTTAGAGCACTAAAGAAGTCATTTAGTAAATGGTGCCCTTGGGACTTGAAAGAGTTAATATGTCTCTCACAAGGTGAGCAATGTACTCTCAAATGTATGCAAGGATCAGCACCAAAGCTTATAAAGCCTGATAAGAATGTTGGTTAAAAGCAGCTGTAGTCCATGGCCTTATTATTTATTACTATAATCTTAAGGCAATGTATTTGCTGGTGTCCAGTGGTTGCATTATATGTAATATGGACAAATAAGAATCTTCTCATTTTTAAAGTGACAACATGTGATACTATGAACATCGACCAAGGGCTAATGTTGTAAATATGTAAATGTTAACTAACTGTATTGGATTTCAAGGAGACAAATTATGGAACTCTAGACCTTCACTCCAAAGACCACCTTCCTTAATTAAAATTAGACTGCTACTGGATCCTTTATAGATTTTCTCTCAGAAACAGAAAGAAAACATGTTTGACTTTTAAGAAAATTCTGAGAAAATTCTCATTCTGCAATAAAATTTAAGAAAACACAAAAGAAAGACAGCAAAAATATTAATGAACTTTTATCATAGGTGTGATAATGATGCGTTTTGGATTTTTGTTGTTGTTGTTATTAAAATTTTCATTTTCTTTTATTTCTTGCAAAGAAGAAAGGTAATAAGATATTGGCATTATAATGGCAGATGACCAGCAACATTGATTTTTCTGAAAGTGTATGATAATATTTCTATTTTGCTCACTTCTTAGAGAGAGAAACTTGAGCATCACTTCCTGGTTCATACAAAGGTAAGACTATTATTGTCTCAGTAATTCTCATGAAGAAATTACTCTTCCCAGCTTATTTCTCTGTAAGTGCACTGGAATACAGAGAGGAGGGGACCGAGAATGGCAGGGAGCCTTGACATCTTTTCCTGTTCTTTCTTTTCAGCATTCTTACTCTGATTGGCATGATTTCCCTTCATGGCATGATGTGCTTTCTCCAAGATAAAACCTCTCAAATACTTACCCAGTAATCACTCCAGAATGGACATTCATTTAGCTATATCCACAAGCCTTTCTATAGAGACTTCCTTCTGTTTTGACGAAGAGAAATTTGAATTCTTCCTGCTTCTCACAGTAGTAGTGATGGAAGCACAGTGGACCCTCTATATTTCATCCAAACACTCCTCCTTCAGATGTTACCTCACAGATAGTCCCCAAACATTTTTATCTCTCTAGAATCCACTCTTATAAGCTATAATATGCTCCTCAATTAATCTCACATTTTTTTTCAAAGGCCTCCAATTTTTCTGATGGGGGTCTGTCATTTACATTAAATTGGGAATTATAAAGTCAGACTGCAGGTTCATATATACCACTAATTTTAAACTCTTAGCTCTTTCTACTATATATTATTTCCTATAGTTAAGGAATTTTGTGAAGACAGTATCAAATTACCAAAAAAGTAAACTTTGAATTGGGCATGGTGGGTTGAACTTATGCACTGCTTTCTTGATCTACCAAAAAACATATAATCTATCTCCACAAAAAAAAATAGATTTTTTTTGCTTATTGCTTTGACATAAACTTAAAGGGTCAAACAAAATTTAAGACTATACCTAAGCATGAATTTAGTAAAGGAGATGGGCTCAGGTACAAGAGTGCTAACATCAGCGATTCTCCAAAGAGAATGGCTCAGCTTCAGTGTCCTCAGACAATCATCTCATCCATGTTGGCAGTTCACATGTGTTTGCCATACTTCAAGAAACACTCCTAAATGACAGATGAAGGCTAATAATGCAGAAATCTAGAACATAAATGAATCCTTGGATAAAGTGTAAAGATAAAGAAAACAAAACCTCAAAAATTTGTTAGTGGTAGTAGGGTGGCAAGTCACAAGATAGGCAGAAATAATTTAAAGGTAATGGTCTTTCTTATTTTAACTGTTGTAATGGATACATAATGCTGCATTTAAGAAAATCTACACCACTGGACACCATTAGCATAACATACTTCAATATTGTAAAATTCAAAAAAAACCCACCAAGATCCCAGTGTGACACACCCCATGAAGTGTAATGAATGAATCTAATTTCATTAAATATAAATCACATGAACATACTGAAGAGGTTAAATTTTATTTTATAAAAAGGTATGTTAAGGTTTTAAGTTCATGTGTATATATTAACATTTGTGAAAATGAGCTCTTTAGAACTGTAATTATTTTTAAAATATAGTCAGATTTTTTTTTTAGTCAAATGTTTTTAATGACAGTGACTGGTGTTTTTACAAAAGTGGAAAACCCTAGAGCATACACAATGTAAAGATGCAAAGGAATAGACAGTAGAAATCAGAAGGAAGGAATTTTCTCCAGGACAACCATCAGAAAGCACTTGGCCTTGTGGAAATCTGTATTTCACATCACTGTACTTCAGAACTATGGGGCAAGGGGCAGAAGGGGGAAGAGAGTTTGAATAAATGGAAACATGGATAAAAAATATGACTTTATTCATAATAATAAAATAAATAAAAATACAGATAAAAATAGTTTTCACCCCTTTCCTTTGCATGGAAACTTCTCTTTGCAGTAGCTGAAGACACTATTTTGGCTAGATTTTATAAAGTTAATAAAAAGGCCACCAACAAATAAAACACTTGATCAATACTTGTACTCTAGTGAGAAAGTTATTATTCACAAGTGTATGGATTAAAATTCTGTGCTATTTACTGGTATAGCAGAGCTGATGGAAAATAAATACATTTTAAGCAAAGTGTATAGAAAGGCAGTTTCTGTAATGCCAGAATACATTGGAGCTATCAATATATGTATACAAATTACTGCTATTAAACACATATACAGGAACATACACATACTTATTCTATATGTCTGTCTTTGTGAGCACCTGTAAAAGTGCAAGCACTTAGCCATAAGCATGCTGAGAAAGTTGATTTGATTGCCTTGCTTCTTGACCTAACCTATCAAACAGAATATTCTAGAAAAATGACTGATTTCAGTTTAGGTCTCTATAAACACGAGATAAGCTTGGAATACTATGTAGCACATTGGTTATATAGGTGGTACTTGCTTACAGATTATTAAAACAAATTGAAAACCTGAGTAGTGTTTAAAACTAGAACAATTTGAGCAACAGATAAAAATGATAGTAATTGGATCAAAAAAATAAAATACATGTTCTTGGGTCCATATTAGATTAAATGATTCAGTAAATGACTATTTACATACATCTCATTCTTATAGAATAATTCTAATTAATAGATGTAGAATCAGAAGATAAATAGAAGCCACAACTAGACTGGAAGCCATAGATATTAATGAAGTTAAACTCAGGGACAAACAAACACTGCAAATAAAATAGGATATTTTCATTCTTTGACATGACTTCGAAAATATTTATTAACTACAAAGGTAAAAACTCATTTTGAGGGACATTCATAAGACAGACAGAAACCATTATATCCAAATAATCAAAGTACATACCTCTAGTAATAAGACATATCAATGTCAGCTATCCATGATATGATATACTGAGAGAAGCACATTATCTTGTTAGTCTTCTCCAAGATCTACAACCTCAATTTAATCATGGAGAAACATCACGCAGACCCAAGATGAGTAATATGTTATGAAACAATTGATCAATGCCCTTCAAAAATAAGGTCATGAGAGACTAGTCAGGATTGAAGAATTGCTGCAGACAGGGATACTATAGAGACAAGATTAAGCACAAGGGGTGAAGTAAAAAAGAGGCCATTGCAGGCTGGGGGGTTGGTATATGAAAAAGTTTGGAGATTTTATTTTGCATGTGTAAATGTTTATTTTTTGGTTTTAATAATTATGCTTTTGTTATGCAAGATATCAGCATTAATAAATATTACTGTAGAAGTAGAAAAAGTCTATTTTTAAAAACATTTCCTGTATAATTAAAGGTATTTGAAAATAATGTTCTAAGAAAAGGCTAATAATTTTGTCATTGGAAGAAAAAAATGAATTGCCCTCTGACACATTGGAATAACTAAAAAAGTATGACAGCCATAGACCACAGACAGTTCCTGAAAGCTAAGATAATGACAATAAGAAGGAAAAGAATCAAGTATTAATAGATCCAGGTGGGGAGATCTTTTAGTTATTAGGTCAGTAATTATAAAGACAATAAAAGAAACAAGAAAGCCAGCACAAGAGTAGAAACTATAAAGCATTACAATTAAAACCGTGGATAATAAAATGCTAATTTTACTGTCAGAAATATTTAAGAAATTAAGACACCACCATAGTTTTGTTTATGAAAATATGGTTTTATAGATGTTTTATTTTACTTTTGGTTGTTTTAATCTAACACTTTTATAGCAGAATAAATTAAATTTCTACAGAAATATTTTTAGAATCATGGAGGCATAGGAAGAAAGGGCAGCAAGGGAGAATGTTCAGAGACAATAAAGAAATGAAATGTGAAAAAGACAATATGTATTTTAGTATCAACAATAGAGAAATTTTACAGTAAAAACAAACAGACAAAAAGTTAGATTATAATTGAAACTCCCTTAGCATTCAAATATTAAGAGAAATTATTGATATTTTAAAACATATTATATTCTAAAAATTAACCCCTGGTGCACATCTTTTAGGAAGCTCTTAGAGAAGTATCTCAGAATCCAGGGAAAAATGAAAGAAATAGGTTTTCAAAGAGATGAGAAACAAAAGAAAATATTATGGCAATAAAGGACATTGTGTCCCACCCTGATCTTATGGAGGTTCTAGTAAGAAATTTTAAGAAAATGAAAGTCCTGTTCATATGTATATGGGAAGCCATCCATGAAGGGTGGAAATCCTACCAGTGGCCAGATATTCTTAAACAAATGACTCTCCCTCTAAAATTATCTTTCACTTGTCAAGGACTCCTTAGCAAGCGATAAAACCTGTAGGTTATCTTCCCCCATCAAGGTCAGAATTTTGGATGGTGAGGAAGTGTTGTGGGGGAAAATAGTTTACAATATTCTATTTCAATATATAGACATAGGAAATCCTCAGGGATAAGTAAAATAATATAATCATTCATTGTATAGTGTATGTGTTTAGTACAGTGATTGATAATGACAGAATTAGCTTAAAATAGAAAGATATATTAAAGTAATACAAAACATCAAGCATTAGTAAAATTAATAATTATCTTAGAAGAAGACAAAAAAGATAGAGTGATAATTATTCCTGCTTTTTATATGGCCGAGTTTTGAGTATTACTAGGCTCCAAAATACTAAGTATATAACAAAAAATTTGATCATTTATATTAAAATAATGGAGATATTATAAACACAACTTTCCAATAAAGGAGTAGCTGAATAAAGGGAGCTAAATTTTTATTTTGCTATTATAAATTTCAATTTAGATGCTATGATATTAAAATATATAAACAATAAATTGCAATATATTTAAAATACAGGAAAAATTACCCAAGGAGTCCATTTAAAAATCAGTATAAGCAATGTTAAGGGTATAATTACAAAGTTATGAAATACATAGAAATGAAGATTTCAAAGTATTTATTTTCTTTCAGTTACAATAATAGAACATGTATTAGGACAGGAGATAAGGCTCAGCAGTTAAGAGCACACACTTGTTGTTCTAGAGGACCTGAGTTTGAGTCCCCACATCTTTATGATGATTCACAACTCTTTGTGACTCCATTTCCAGAAGATCTGATGTCCTGTTCTTGTCTTCACAGGCACTAGACACAAAAGTAGCACACAGATATTTGAACATGTTAATGCATTTACTTTATTTATTTTATTGTTTGATCTTTGAGAATTTAGCAACATCACTTCTCTCCTTTTTCTCCCTCTAAACATACCATCTACCTCTCCTTGTGGTCTTTCAAATATATGGCTTATCGTTGTTACTTCTATATTTGTATATGTATATAGGTATATATTCCTAAACACATAACAACAACCATCGAAGTCTGTATAGTGTAACTTATATGTATGTTTTCAGGGCTTGGATAACCATTTGGTGTTGTCTTCCTTGGGAAAGAGTGTTTCTTCTACTCTCTGCATTCCTTAATTGCCTGTAGTTATTGTCATAATCAAGATAATACTAAATTATCATTTGAAACGTTAATGTTTGGATTAGAATCAGAGCTAGACCCACAGATTTCCAAGATTTATTTTGTGACACAGATGCTCATCTGAGATATTTTCTCACTTGGATGGAGAAATGTTTTGTCCTCCAAAGTATTTTATTCCTAGAGTCAAAATGAATGATATTCACACGTTGAGTTCATGGAGAGATCATTTTTATATTTGTCTTATGTGTTAAACATAATAATTAATATCAGGAAGATAAATAAGAAATTGAACATTAATTGGGTACTAACTTTATGACTTATGAAGTACATAAAAAACAAGAGGATATAATCAACTTTCTAATTTCCACATAAACGGGAATAGCATGTTTGAATCCAAAAATCTAGTGTAATTGGATGGTGTAGGTAATTATTTGGTTTTGTAGAAAACAAACCATTATAAATGGACTATTTAATTAAACATATTAACATATTTTTAATTGGACAGTAAATTTTCTCAAAGAGCAATCATTTGGTATCCTCAGAAGATAATCATAAGATATACTCACTACAGACTTCCAACCTGGCCTCTCTTATTTCTTATATTTCTCTCTGCTGCCCTTGAGCATCAACCGTGGACAGCTGTCAGATTCCTGTTACTATATAAAGCAGCTGAGGTAATCAACTTGCAGAGAAATCCTAACTTTAACTCATAGCTTTAAAGGCTCAATTTACATAGCCTTCTAGTGTTTAGGTGTTATGACATAGAATCTAGTGGCAGAAACATGGTAATGCAAATGGTTCATACCATGGCAGATGCAAAAATCAACAGAAGGAAAAGGAAGGATGTGTTTCCAGTATAAAAGCATGAGCTCCTGATCTAACTTGCTTCCATGAGACCTTGCCTCACAAACTTGCCATTGGCTAGGACCAAGTCTTTACCACATAGGCCTTGGTGAAAGAGGATGGGCAATAGTATTCTGACTGTACAAGTTGGGAAGCTTTGTTCTTATAATACTATAATTATATTCTTTTCAAACTTCCATACATGGACAAAATAGTAATAAACTTGCCAATTAAAGTTTGCAGTGAATTCTATTTTTTAGCAAAAATATTCATAAAAATATTTGATTCTGCATAAAAGCTATAACAGAAATCTCTATTAAAAATATTTTGTGCCAAAGAAGTAAGTAGCCCTCCTATATACTAAAGATAAAAGGGCTAAAAAAGAAATAATGGAAACATCACCCTTTATAATAGCTGCAAATACTATTAAATACCTTGAAGTAACTATAACTAAAGAAGTAACAGATCTATTTGACAAAAATTTTAAATCACTGAAGAAAGAGATTGAAGAGGATTTCAGAAAATGGAAAGCTCTCCCATGTTCCTGGATAGGTAGGATCAACATAGTAAAAATGGCAATTCTACCAAAGGCAATCTACAGATTCAATGCATTGTCCATCAAAATCCCAACACAATATTTTTTGGACCTTGAAAAAACAATACTCAATTTCATTTGGAATAACTGGAAAGCCAGGATTGCCAAAAAAAAATTTGCTAAACAAAAGAACCTCAGGAGGCATCACCATCCCTGACTTCAAGTTATAAAATAGAGCTACAGTAATAAGAACAGCCTGGTACTGGCATAAAAACAAACTGGTGGATCAATGGAATCAAATTGGGGATCCAGGCATTAACCCAAAAGCCAAGGAACATCTGATCTTCAACAAAGAGGCCCAAAATATTTAATAGAAAAAAGATAGTATTTTTAACAAATGGTGTTGGCATAGCTGGATGGTAGTGTGCAGAAAAATGCAAATAGATTCGAGCCTGTCACCCTGCACAAAACTCAAATCCAAGTGGATCAAAGACCTCAACATAAACCCAGCAACTTTGAACTTGATAGAAAAGAAAGTGGGAAATACCCTTTTATGAATTGGCACAGGCGACCACTTCTTAAATATAACACCAGTGGCACAAACACTAAAAACAACAATAAGTGGGATCTCCTGAAACTGAAAAGCTTCTGTAAAGCCAAGGACAATGTCAATAGAACAAAATGACAGCCTACAGAATGGGAAAAGATTTTCACCAACCCTACAAGTGATAGAGGATTGATCTCTAAGATATGTAAATAATTCAAGAATCTAGAGCTCAAAACCTTGAATAACCCAATCAAAAAATGGGGTTCAGAACTAAAAAGGGAATTCTCAGCAGAGGAACTACGAATGGCTGAAAGGCACCTGAAAAAGTGCTCAACATCTTTAGCCATCAGAGAAATGCAAATCAAAACAACTTGGAGATACCACCTGACACCTGTCAGATTGGCTAAGATAAAAGACACAGAGGACAGCCTATCCTGGAAAGGTTGTGGAGCAAGGGGAACACTCCTCCATTGTTGGTGAGAGTGTAAGCTTGTTCAGCCACTCTAGAATGCAGTATGGCGGATTCTCAGAAAATTGAGAATCAATCTCCCCAAGGACCCAGCAATACCACTTCTGGGTGTATACCCTAAAGATGCACAGTCACACTCCAAAGCCATTAGCTCAACTATGTTCATAGCAGCATTATTTGTAATAGCAAGAACCTGGAAACAACCTAGATGTCCCTCAACTGAAGAATGGATTAACAAACTGTGGTACATCTACACAATGGAGTACTACTCAGCAGTAAGAAAAAATGATATCCTAAAATTTGCAGGCAAATGGATTTATTTGGAGAATATCCTCCTGAGCCAGGTATCACAAACTCAGAAGATAAGCAGGGGATATAATCACTCATTTGTGGACTCTAAACAACAACAAAAAGCCAAGCGTGCCCAAGCTGCAAACCACAACCACTGAACAGCTTAGGATCTGAAACACCTTGCACTGAAACCTTGGATCTCACTCCCCCTAAAGGAACACCTGACTCAGTCTTGATGTTGGGGGGAGATAAGTGGATTTGCCAAGAGTGGAGGCTGAACTAAGCAATATTGGAACCTTGTGACCTCGGGGTCCTCTGCCCTGGGACTTGGGGGAGGGATGAGGAGAGATGAAGAAGAAAGAATGACCTGATGTGGTGGGATGGGGAAGGGACCTTGATTAAGGATATACAGGGATAGAAAATGTGACTTCTTTATTCATAATAAAAAAAAATCAAAGAAAACTAATCTGAAAAAAAAATTTGTGCCCATGATTTGGAATACATTCTTCTCAGATTGCTGTAATAAGTACAGTAATATTCATGGTTAACATTTTATGTATGTGTGTTCTCTGCAACTAAAATTATTAATATGAGCATTTCTTTACCTCCTTTTAAATGTAGCATTTATAGAAATAAATAATTCTCTCTGACTTTACCTTTAGGCACATGAATATCCTCAATAATATTTTTATGGAGAAAATATATCCTTCCATAAATGTCACATGAACATCTTGCTTTTGCATAGCTGAAACGTAAGTAAGGGCAAAAAGCCACCAATGCATTACAAACTTTACAATGTAAGCAGATGTTTTTAAAACATTTTCCACTGCTAGCCTCTGGCTTCTACAACTTCCATCCTACAAGGAAGAGGAAACAATTTGGTGAGCAAGAGATGCTGTTTGCTGGAGGCACAGAACATGACAACCAGTTGGCAGTCACTAAATCATTAGTGCTTACAAGTATGATTTTTAATTATTTTAAAATATATATCAGTCTTAGGTTGCCATAAACATCACTCTTCATCACTAAGTTACATCAAATATTTCTTAAGGTTTTAAGAATACATAATAACCTTAAATAATTATCAATTATCTTGGGATTTATACTCTTATTTGTTTAAAACCCCTAGATGAAATTCTTTCTTTTAACTAAAATACGTAAAGGTTGGGATATAAGCTCAAATAAGTACAGTGAGGAACAGTAACCTTGGAGATTTATTTGAGTTCTGGCTCTGTGGAGGAAGAAAAGGTACTTAAATATGCTACCCATACTCAACCTTTGTTCTATCAAAATGAATTATTACTAAGTTACATATTCTATTCAACTGTGAATGAAAGTTTCAGTGGTACCCGATTCAGATGTAACAGAGGCCAATTGAAAAGATGGTAATAGGCAACTTCTACCATCTATGCTGCTGCTTCTTTGAAATGTGGCTATTTTATTTCTTCTCAAGAATCTGAGATTGACCCTGTGTGTTTTCTTTAAAACACAAAATAGCAAATATTTGATTCTGTATAACTCCAAAATTTAAATTTCTTGATTGTACTTGTCTTTTCAACTATAGAGAAAATGTAGTAAACACACTGTTAAATAAAACATCTTTTTTTTAAAATTATGGGGGCTTAAGTGAAGATTTTAATGTTCTTATCTTTTATTTTTTAACTCCATAATGAAGGTAACAATATCTATCAATATATCTATTATGAACAGTACACAAAAAATATTTAATGAAATGTTTAGAATTTAGTGTGCTCTTAAAAAATAAAAGTATTTTATTAAAATAATTTAAATCTGTAATATTATTATTGCTTTTTTATTATTTAATGACTAACATGTTTGGATATAAGTATCTTTCAAATCTAGCAACTAATAATTCTCTTTAAAAATTGGCTTCATCTTGAAAAATATGTAATGAAATTGTTATAAGCCTAATAGCCTTTTAAAAATAAAATTAACTTAATTTGTTATTATGTTTAATCTGAAAAACAAGATGGAGTATTGGGAGCATTGATCTGCCTTCTGATAAAAATGTTTATGATTCGAGTCTTAGTCCATGCAGAGATGATTCTTCACTCATGAGGATTATTCTGTGAGTTTTAATTAAAATTCTATTTGTAAAATCTCTGTATGAGGGTGGTTGGAGCAAAGAGCATCTCAGTAGGAAGATATTTATAGAAGCTGCAGATGTATGAGAGATAGTACAATGACATTGATTAAAGCATTATTGAGTAGAGAGATTTCACATTTGACATTTTAATAGAACAAATCCCCGTTTGCATACATGGCAATTTTATAATGACAGATTCAATCAAATTTTTTCATTTCTCTCTGGAAAATTTTGGTATAAAGTACCATGTGAACAAACCCTAATCATGGTCTTAAGCTCTGCATCATAAGTTTATTTTACAATAAAATAAACAAATGATGCAAGATCCAGCCCATCAGATGAGTCTGAACTTGAAAAAAAAAAAAAAAGAAGTGATGGTTCAAAGTGTCATATTTCAGAAAATTATTAGAATATTACATAATTATTTGTAAATACAATCAAATTCAAAACTTAAAAAAGTCCTGGAAACCATTATCAAGACCAATAAATAGTAATTTCTTCAGGGTATTTTTCAAGTGGTATTTCATTCTATCTATTTTGATCTATTTTTTTAAACCTCCATTTCTCACGAAAACAAGTTGTACAACTTATGGTACCAGTCCAGGAAAATGATTTCCATAAATAAAGCAAAAAAGTAATAGAAAGGAACATATATAAGATTAATGCATCTGACTTTTAGGCTTATGGTGACTAACTATAATTCCTGAGCCTGAAGATATTGGAAAGGAAATCTCTCTTACAGAAACAGGCAACAAATCCCAAACTATCTGGGCAACACAAGCAATTTACTTTCTCGTGGCTTAAAGAATTGTGATTTTATAGCCATTTTCTTCAAGTTTAGTGATTTCATATGCAGTTTTGTACAGTGACATAATGCATCTGGGCTTCACACAGACTGAAAGGATAACAAACATTTTTGTCATTTGTCAACTGAAAGCAATCAATGGGTCCTGGTCACAGCTTATATGTGCAGATCAACAAGGGACAAATTTTCTTCAGTCCAAGTACCATAGGGTCAGGAAAGTTCAGGAGATTTCAAAGGAGAAGTAAGAAATGAAAGAAAAACATATGAATATATAATCTTTCTGGTGACTTTCCGATGGTTATAATATTCTAGAGGCATTAAAAATGGGTGGTCATTTGCATGAAAAAGAGGGTGTGTTCTACAATCCACAGATCTTTTTTTTTTTTTTTTCCTTTATTTTGTATTTATTAAAAAAAAACACAGTAAAAAGAATTTAAAATGTGGAAGAGTTAACAACAACTATATAGAGGACAAGAATGATAAGCATGGCTTATCAAGGGTAGACATACAAATAAGATTGCTACACCTATATTTTCTTTGTGTTCATCTTTCCCTCTGAATTTTTCTCTTTTT
>PVIH01010434.1:0-65890 GCA_004025045.1 Sigmodon hispidus | reverse complement strand
TAAAAAATTAAGAAAAAAAGAAAAAAGAAAAAGAAAACCACCCATTGGAAGTGAATAACACACACACAAAAAGATTAGCTAGCTGGGGAGCATTCGTTTGCTTTGCCTTCTTCACAAGCCACTCCTGTCAGTGGTCAGTTATAATAAAGGCTGAACAAAGTTCCCTGATGTCTACTGAAAAATAGCTGCCTGCCGTTCCTTTCAATTGCTCCGTTGCCCAGGCAGGCCGGCCTCCAGCCAGAAGCCAGCAGGCAAAATTTAAAAGCCACGCTTCAAAATGTTAGTAGCAGCTATCAATGCATCCATAACTCTTAGCCCTCTAGATATGGGGTCATCTTTCAATACTACCCCACTGTCATATACAACATTTGTCTTGTCTCACATTCAACTGATTGTGTCAAACTATGGAGCAACTATATAATACACATATAAAATAGCACAATGAAAGCAATAATCTCCAACCCAGTTTCTTTATTTATTTGAGTGCTATTACAAAGTTTCCTGCAGTAGGGAGAGGCTGCGACATGTTCAGCCCGCAGTGATCTCAGAGGAGTCATTCGAGAGGGCTCTAGTAGAAATGGTGCTTGTTTTGGTTTTTAAAACCAAGGATGCATGGTTTCCAGCATTTTAACAACCAAATTTGTTTTTCCCAGATTCTAATAAACCCTGCTTATATTATGTAGAATCTGTTTTCCGTTTCACTCAGGAAAGTAAAATAGGTTGTTGCTTATGCATCTTAGAAAAATAATAGGTTATCTAAAATAGCATTTAACTCACCTTGATTTTTCTGGGAAGGGCTATGAATGAATTCTTCCACCCAAACAAATCCAATTTGCCAAGGTATATCTTGCTTTATTGTAATAAAATGTGATTCACAAAATCATAATGAGATGTTAAAGAGGTGATTGCCTTAGGATCATTTTTCAAATTGTTTTTAATCCTTGTATAAAAGCTTCTGGCGGGAGGAATAGTTGACTTTGGGGCATGAAACTTTTTTTTTTTTTCCTGAAGCTACACCTGCTGTAAGTCGTGAAATGTCAACAAGTCGGTAGAGAACATTGAATTACTTAGTCACTGGAAAGGTTGACAAGGCGTTTAGGTACAAGCTTGGATGATGGGGTGAATAAATATCGAGGAGGTTGGGGCACAATCTAGCCCAATCACCTAAAGCATAGATTTATTACAAGAAACAACGACAAACATTTAGAAGCTGCCACACAAATACTTTTGTAATTGCAATTTGTATGAAGCTAGCAGGTAAACAACACCTTTAATATTTTTAGAGAATTGTCTCATTTTGTGATGAATTTGCAGTGTTTACGAGCAATAAAGAACCTACTTTGGCCATGACAACTTCATAGGAAGAAAATGAAAAAGAACGGTGAGAAAGATTGGTTGAGGCAATCGGAACACAGCCTTGATTAAAGAGTACATGCCGGGATGGAATCAATACAACAGTGATGATCGAAACACAGACTGAAGAAAGGGAGAGGGAGGACGTCTGAAGGGAGGTGTAACCGATTCTTGGTAATTGCTGTGCACCACAGAGTGGAGCGAGTCGCTCAAAGCCGAGTCCAGCTCCTTCCCAGTATGTTCCGAAAGAAAATGAATCTTGTTAATATCCTCGCAAAAGTCAATCCTCTTTCAGCAATCAAACAATGCTCTTTGTAACAGAGCTGCAAAGTACGTGGGGTTTTCAGCCACACTGTAATATTTTTATAGCCCCGCAGTCACCATCTATTCCATATACACAAACATCCGCGTACCCAGAAAATAATTGTGGATAATTCAATGTTCAGATTCGATAATGGATGCTCAAATAAATATGAGAATTCCAAGCAAATTTGTGCAAATGAAAAAAGATTTCCTCTGACATAATGGCATGGTGCAAGGCTGTGTGTAATGAGCTGTAATTTGTCTGGAAGAGCATTTTAAAGGGGTTGATCCATCCACTGGAAGGGCCAGCAGCCGTTCCAAGCCTCACAGCACTGAGCCGGCCTGCCTCGTCTCAGAGGAAATTACACCACAAGCAGGCCAAATTTCTGACAACTTCCATAAATTACTTCAGATTTTCATATTTCAAATTTCATCTGCATTCATCATGTGAGTTTGACTGGGGAAGAAATGTCTAGGAGCAGCTCGGCTACCATTCAATGTAGCCGTCCCAGGAGCCTGCCCTGGGACGAGATAATTGAATTTCGTTTTGATTAGATTATTCCTGCTGCAGTCTACTGCCAATCTGAAGTATTGTGCCTTCTTCTCTACTTAACCTTCCTGCCCCATGCCTGCTCCAGCCTGCATGCAACTCTCTGTATTGCAGAATATATTTGAACAATCAAAGTTAGGAGTTATTATTTTGCCTTCCATTGTCCATCCTTATAAAAGTACACATCCTTCACCCGACTCCCTCTTCCCAGAAATCAGATTACTTCTTTTTTTTAGTTTGTAATATTGTTTACCATTTTCAGTGGAAAGTGCCCTGTAATTTAGGTGGAAAATCTAAAATCATTACTAAATCTTGGCATGATGCAATAGACCATAAATAAGGATCATCTTTAAAACAACTATAATCATCACTCAGCGACACACAAGAGGCCGAAAACAGGTGAATAATGAATATGCCCATCCATTAAACTAAAAATCTATTGTAAACCGAAGTTATTTTTCAACCCTTTACCTAATGGTCAATGAAGAGAACCCTCTGTAATCGGTCTTCCAAAGCAGGCTATTAGAGATTCAGAATACAAACTCTTGGTAAACATGCAAAAGCATAACCACTATTAACTTAGGAGAAATACTGGCACAATAGCAAAATAATCTGGGAAACAGAAGTAGGGAATTTAATTTGCAAACACAAAATGACAATTAACAGTAAATATGGACTGTGGCCATCTCACAATGCCTAAGCAACCCCCCCTTTTAGAAAATGAGTACATTTATGTGAGATTCAATAACCAAAGAACACCAAAAATGTTTGTCACTGACCAAGTTAGAGGCAGAATTATTAGAAACACAGATAAATAAACAAAGCTAATGTTGTTTTTTAAGTGACATCTATCACTTCCTCCTTATTGAGTTATTTCTTTAAACAATATAAGGTTTTTTGATGCCATGTGTCTAAACTGAGGACTTTACCTTCTTTATTGTTCTCCATTCTGATGAAAAAAATTGAATTGGGGTCTGCTATATTGAATTTTGTTCAGTAAATATACTGAAATCATATTTTTGTTAGAAACTATCAATAAATCCAGTATAAGAAAAGTAATAAGATACAAATATGAGCAGGACCTTTGCAAAGGAAATATTACAAAGAGAGTGAGCCCAGAAAATATATTAGGGAATGTGCTTTTTCCCTTGTGCTAGGAGAAAATGCAGAAGGAAGGCAGGAAATTGTGTTGTTTTTAATACAGATTTCGTGCTTGAAATAAAAGCAATTTTAAACATTCTATCAGTGGTTCAATCGAATCCTCTTCTTAACATTGCAGTTAAAAAATACTGTAGGTGTACACCTAAATCTTTTTTCTAAATTAAGATAAATCACTGAAGAGACATCATACTTAATAATCATGATTTCAAGATTATAAAAATTTAAAGTTTTTGGTACACATTCTAATAGAGTGCAGCTAGCAGTCTCAATATTTCTTAAAACCATTTTACTAACATGTGACTAAATCCATAGTCAAACTCTATTTTGCTTACCAGTAATATCAGAAAAAACATCACAAGGGTGTAACAAGATCTAATTTATTAGGCCTATATCTTTTGATGCAATGGATGGTGTTTATTTCTCCTAGTTTTGGGCAATATTGGAGGTCAAGAGAAAAAGAAGCATGCTGAATGTTATGTTTTTCTTTCTACTTGTTTGATTGAGTATATATTGTGGGATAGAGAATAATACAGGAAGCAAAAACTGACTTGAGGGACTCCATTCAGAAGACTTCTAGTTTATTTAGTAACCTTTGCTCATACCAGGAAATTAGACACTGGTTGTCAGTCATTTGCAGTGCTAAAAGCTCTCATGGTATCTTCAATCTTGGGTGTCCTCATGGAAGGAAGCACCACAAACCCAGGAAACATTAATGGACATTTCTTATTAACTTAGACTTTTGAGCAAGATTTTCCCTTGGATGTGGCCACCATTTTAAAATAACTTTCCAATAAATGAAATGTAAGAAGAAAAAAAATGTGATTTGGTATTTGCAACTTGTCTTAAGGGTCTCAAACTTGTTCTAATAAAATTAAATGTGTGCACTTTCAAAGCACTATCAAATCACGCTCTTGAAAATCTCTGTTATTTAATGCTGGAGCCACTGTGCTGTTTGGCAAGGAAGTCTGGCAATTAAGCTTTTTGTACCCAGTATTCAAATTTGAGAATGTCACTTTATTACTTTGATTTTTAATTATGGACCATGTCAGCAGAAAGACTTCCAGTGAGTGCAGTTAAAAAAAGAAAAAATTCCCCATCTTTCCTGGAAATGGCAGTCGATGAGAAAAGCTGCATTCCTAGAAATGTATAATTTATGATTGGAGAAAAAGGCTCCTGTGGACCATAGGAAAGGTAGCTTTAAACCAGGATGGCTCATATGGCAGAGTGCCTTTTGCAGTAGAGCTTTGGCGTGTGATGATGAGGAGCAGCCTGACTACTTCAAGTCTTGTAAGCCGAGCTTCAGAAGAAATGCAATTAACTACACATTTGCTCTGTGGAAGGGTGAACTCATCCTTTTTGACTGAGCGAGACTTTGGTTGCTGTTAAGAAGGAAAATTAAGGCTTTACCATGGTGAGTCATTTTCCTAAACAGACCCATTTTTTTAAGAGGAAAACTGAATTCCTGAATATTCAGGAGTTACCATCCTGAATAATTCTGAGGCTGTCATATTACATAACTCCAGGGACCCTGTCATATAAACAACTGTGAAATTATATTCTTGGAAGCCATTTTTTTAATGTCATAGAAGCAGGTATCCTTGAATTTAAGGATTCCTGTGTAAGCTATGGTTCAACCATTAATGTTATGTTTCTTTATGCAAAGGAGACAATAATGAGGAGAAAGTATTGGGAAAGAAAACATTAGCTCCATTTTTCTCTTATCAACTTTACCCTTCTACTCTGTGTACACTTTTCCAACAAACTATGAGAAAATATTTTGAAAAATTTGAAACTTTCCAACCAGGGAAGTAGATGAACAAAAGAAAGCCTATCTTCGTTCTTGGGTTTTCACCTCTTTCGTGTTCTCAGAGAACCTGAGTGTTATCAGATCTCTCTATTTGTAAGAGTGGAGATGTTGCATTGTATATGGGACTCAGATGGACCAATCTGTCTTCCAGGTGGTCTCCCTGAGTCCAGTGGAGGCTTTCTTGTTCTCTGAGAGACATAGGTCAGAAAATTGAGTTTCTATCATGGAGATTAAGATAGAAATAAATAAGGTCATCCTTATTTATTGAATTCTAGGCTTAATATTTTAGTCCTCTAAGGAATATTAATTTGGGCTACATAGTTTTTGTGACGGTGAATTTTCTAGATATAAATTTTCCTGGTGTAGTCATCTCTGATACTCTCTGTTTAGTACCAAAGTTTAAGAAAGAGTTTTCTTGGTTCTCTTTGGGAGACAGGCTTATTTCCAACTCCCTCCTACCTTTCTGTCTCATCCTCAAAGTCTCTTAAGGCTATGAAATTTCAAGCCCCAAGTCCTGTGGGCTCAGAAAATGCTTTCCACTGTCATCTTCTGTTTTCCTGTTCTATTTGGTTGCTTTCAGGGTCTCATGATGTTATTTATTTGATATACTTGATTATTTATTTAAAAAATTAAAGACTTTTTTTGTTTTTCAGGACAGGGTTTTTCTGTGCACTACTGGTTGGCCTGGAAGTCATTCAGTGGACCAGACTGGCCTTGAGCTCAGAAATCTGCCTACCTCTGTCTCTAGAGTACTCAAATTGAAGTGGGTGCCATTATTGCCCAGTTGATTTTTTTTCTTTTTCTGCAGATTCTTTTAAATTCTTTTTTAAAATTTCTTCCCTTTTCCTTCCTTCCTTTCTTTCCTTCCTTCCTTCCTTCCTCTCTCTCTCTCTCTCTCTCTCTCTCTCTCTCTCTCTCTCTCTCTCTCTCTCTCTCTCTCTCTCTCTCTGTCTTTGAGACTAAATTTTTCTGTGGAGACTTGGCTGTCCTGGAATTTGCTGTGTAGACCAGGCTGGCCTCAGAAATACCTTACAAAGTAATTTTTATAACTAGTTGAAGTAAATGTAAATTGGTAAACCACTTTGGGAAACTGTGTGGTAGTATGTACTGAAACTATTCTGATGCACACTTATGGGCAACATCTGCTTTTCTGGGTATACAGACCAGAGAAACACCTAGAACATTTCTCCAGAAGACAGAACAATGCCAACAGCAGCCTTATTCATATTAGCTGTGGGGGTTTTAATGAAAATATTCCCCATAGGTTCATATATTTGAATATTTGGTTCCTAGTTGTTGGAACTGATGAGGAAGGATTGGAGGTGTGGCTTTACTATAGAAGGTGTGTCACTGCAGCTGAGCTGTAAGGTTTCAAAGGCCCATGCCAGACTCAGGCTCCCTTTCTGTCTGCCTCCTGCTTATGGATCAGATGAAGGCTCTCAACTACTGTGCCAGCATCATCCTGCTTCCCCACTGCCACACTTCCTGCCACAATGGTCATAGACTAACCCTCTGAAATTAAATGCTTTCTTTTATAAATTGCTTGATGTCCCTTCTTGACAATAGAAAATTAGCTAAGACATTTGCTTTAAATAGAAAATGCCAAACAGGGGCTGGAGAGATGGCTCAGCGGTTAAGAGCACCGTCTGCTCTTCCAGAGGACCCAGGTTCGATTCCCAGCACCCACATGGCAGCTAACAACTGTCTGTAGTTCCAGTTCCAGGCAAACACCAAGGCAAATAAATAAATAAATAAAGTTAAAAAAAAAAAGAAAAGAAAAATACCTCCATGGCACCAACCTGGAGAGATAAGAAAAAAAAAAAAAAAAGAAAAGAAAAGAAAATGCCAAACAGTCAACAGAATGTTTACATAGACTATGGCATATTTGTACTGTATGTAATATTTAAACTATTACACAGAGACCGGGAATAAACAAGGTAAAATTGCATGCAATGAAATGAATGTATCATAGAAGCACAGCTAACCCAGACACACAAAAAAGTACACTACATTTAATTTATATGACACGCAAAATCAGCAAATCACTGTGGTTTCTACTCTTGGTTGTTGGAAGGAAATTCAAGGAAGACATTTTGAAATTGTTATTATTTTTTATTCAGGGTGCTGATTACACAAATCTGTTCAGATAGTGGAAACTCACCAAGACTAACCACAATGCTTAAGATATCTTCTCTTTTCAGACTATATTATACTTTCTAAAAAGGAAAACACTCTACCTCTTTTTAGGAATCTATCTAGAGGAAAAAGTAGTCAGAGTAAGCGATTTACCATAGTCCAGATAATGAAAGGAAATTGTGTTTATCTTGATATTATACTTCCTGCTCAGCCCATAGTAAGTACTCAAATATATTTGTGGAACTCACATATTTAGACTATCTATGTACATTCAGGCCAAGATGAGCATGTGTGTGTGCATATGTGCATATATATATATATACAAATTACAAATATGTATACAAATATACACACAATTATCAGTTGACCAGATTTTTTTATATTAAAGAAACCCAGGAAATAATCAACATATACCTATAAAAATTCAATTGCCTTCATAAAAAATGTGAATAAAACAGATTTCACTACTTTGTTCACACTCATAATGCAAAGGGATATATGAAAGAGTCTCAAACTGTTCTCAGTGTAGACAGGAACAGAATGTCTTTCCAAGCCAGGTATAAGGGACAGCAACCTGTACATATATATAATACATATATCTTATTTATATTTTGGATGTTTGGCATTGAAAAATGTGAGTTTCTTGAACAAGAGTAAAAGTAATTTTCCTAATGGGAAGGGATGGGGAATAGCCTTTAAAAAAGTTCAGATTATATCTGAACACAAAGGGCATTTTACTTGCGGAAGTTGAAGCTCATTACAAAGACCTGTCAGTACAGAGCTGTGCAACATTGCCGAATCTCACATTCCTTGCTTTTTTTTTTTTTTTTTCATTTGCACAATGGGAAACAGGTTTCTTTTCAATTTAAATTCCTATTATTGTGTACTATTACGTAATCGTTGGGGAAATTGGCTTTTGAACTACTTTTGAAATATGAAATCTATGCCCTTAAAAAGGAAAGGTGATGTTCAAATTTAATTTCAGTTGCTATGATTAAAATGTCCTGACAAGAGGCAACATAAGAGAGAAAACAGTTTGTTTAGCTTCTATTTCAGGCTGTAGCCCATGGCTAAAGGAAAGCCAGGGCAGAACTCTACTAGTATGTCATGTCCTAGCCACAGCAAGAGCAGGGGGAGAATAATAAATGCATCCCTGCTTGCTTGCCAGGGTGCTAATGCTCAGCTAGCTTTCTTTACTCTTACTCAGTCCAGAGCCCAGTTCATGAAATGGTACCTCCCACATTGAGAGTGGGTTTGTTCACCTCAATGAGCACTCAAGACAATCTTTGAGACACACTCGAAGGCCAACCTAATATAGACAGTCCTTTATTTAGAGTCTCCTCCAAGGTGAGTCTAGGTCGTGACAAATTGACATGTTGTTGTGAAATATTATGTAATGAGGCAAAGATGTGTTATATTTGTTTATGTCGCAGAATATTATTTTTAACTGTGTAAATGTGTAACTTTTGTTTATGCTGTATCTGCTTAATTATGTCAAAATGTGTTACATTTGTTTTACCTGCCCAAGGCATCTGATTGGTCTAATAAAGAGCTGAACAGCCAATAGCCAGACAGAGAAGGTATAAGTGAGGATAGCGGGGAAGAATAAATAGGAGAAATCTAGAGAAAAGAAGGGAGGGAAGAAGAGGACCAGGAGAAGGAGAGGAACCCCCCTGGGGCCAGAACTCAGACTCCGGAAGCAGTGACAGGAAGATAGACAGAAAGAGAGAAAAGCAAAAAGCCTGAGGCAAAAGGTACATAAAGAGAACAGGTTCATTTAAGTTAAAAAAAAAAAAAAAAAAAAAAAAAAGCTAGCCAGAAATGAGCCCACACTAGACTGAGCTTTCAAAATTAATAAGTCTCTGTGTCAAGATTTGGGAGCTGGTTGGTGGCCCCAAAGAAAAAGCCTGCTACAGCATGTAAACTAAGTAGCCCAGGCAGTTTACCAGCTACAGGCATAAAATACAATGATAACTTTGATGCCGCTTAGCAAAAGCCTTAAAAAGGATTAAAGATGAGTCGGAATTAGAGAGGTCACACTTGCCTCTGCATTTTGGCAACTATCACTGTGGCCAAGAATGGGTAGCTGGCTTTCTATTGAGCCTGTATGCTGGTCCTTTTAATGGGGATGAGGCCAGACTCTCTCTTCCTGTTTATCTCATCTGTCCCTGCTTTCTTCATGTTGAGATGTGCTTTCCTGGGAGCTGTTTCCTTTCTCACATAGCATGGAGTCTCTGAAGCCTTACATCAATAGCAGGTGGAGGGATTCCCACCCTGAATTGGTCAGCTGCTGATACGTTCTTTTTCTTCTCACAGGCAAGAAGAAAACATATTTTATGTATCATATCATTTGAGTTTACCTTACAGACTGCCGATTTAACCAGACAAACCTTTACAAAATTGAAACGTGACGTTAAAAGAGAAAATACAGATAGAAAATGCCATTGCTGGCTTGGCCTGGTGGCTCAAGCCTGTCATCCCAACTGTTTAGATGACTGAGGAAGGAGGGTTGTAAGTTTGAGGCCAGCCTGGGCTACAGCATGAGTTCAAGACTAGCCTAGGGAACTTAGTGAGACCCTGTCTCAAAATAAAAGTAACAAGAGAGCTGGCAATATAAACTAACAGCAAAACACTTGCCTGGCATACATGAGGTCATAGGTTCAATTCTCAGGCCTGCAAGAAAAATCCCCA
This sequence comes from Sigmodon hispidus, assembly GCA_004025045.1. Taxonomy (NCBI): domain Eukaryota; kingdom Metazoa; phylum Chordata; class Mammalia; order Rodentia; family Cricetidae; genus Sigmodon; species Sigmodon hispidus. Next base: position 55,889 of record PVIH01010434.1, on the reverse strand, counting down.
GGACTGCAAGGAGATAAAGAAGGAAAATACTGGTGATGAAGCAAGCAAAATAAGAAAATGGCAATGCTGACATTTTCCTTCCTTGTGAAGAGCAGGGTTGTTAGAAGATGAAGACACCAGCCTCCCCACATTCTCCAGAAACTAGACCAACTATCTTGATTCTACCCATGATTCCACCATTAGGGAAGCATCATGGTACAGCACTGAGGTTAAAGTCCCATCTTACTACCCAGTGCCTCATAGTTCTTATCTGTAAGCTGTCTCTATCCTCCTTGCTCAGCCATCAGTAGCAAAGGACAGTGGCTAAGTGCATCATTTGGGGTTACATTGCCTGGAGTTGGATTCTGGCTTTGCTATTTGGAGCATAGGAACATGAGGTGAGACATTCTTTATGCTTTGATTTCCTCATCTGTAAGATGGGTGTGCTAATAGCTCCCTCAGATGTTATTTAATGTTAAGATGGCCATATTTACACTCACGGGTTTCACATATAGTCATATATTCATACTCATGGCTTTCACATGTGTGGATCTGACAAAACATAGCTTGAAAATATTAGGAAAAAAACTCTCTCACCTATAATAAACATGTTCAGGCTTGTTGCTTGTCCTTTACTCCCTTACAACACAGTATGACAACTACATTATATTAATCACTGTAGAGATTAAGAAAAAATATGGGAGAATATGCAAATCATTTTAAGTAGTTTATCAAGTAAGACACTAGACCATCTGTGGATTTGTATCTCTAGAGGGCCTCAAACTGATCTTTCTCAGATACTGAGGGACAGTGGACCACACCTGTAAAGTAAGTAGGACAGAGCCTGCCAAAAATGTGCACATTTTTGTCATTGCAATGATTAACTAGAATGTGGATAAACATTCCCCTACAGTGTAGATGCTCATTAAATGGCAATAATGTGTGATTCAAAGATGTTTGGCAATAGTCTGTTGCACACAAATATAAGAATCTTTGCTTGACACTTTCTACATGTAGAATACCTTATTATCTAGAAATTTCATTTTAGCCCATTTCAATTTATCCAGTATGTGTTGGTCCAATGTGAAATAATTTCATTCTGTGATCTAACAGGAATTGCACTGAGAAAAAAACCATGACATCTATGAACAAATCTGTCTTCTCTGAGACTTAAAGAGCTCATGTGTGATGCCTTTTCTCTTCATAGTGAGGGGAACCCAAGTTCTGTTCACCACAAACCTATGGCTAAGGCTGAACATTCCTGCCCCCAGTGTTGGGATTATTACCACCATTCCTGGCTCACCTTTTCTTTTTAAGTATCACCTTATAGTTAATAAAAAGCCTTTCTAGAAGCAGAAGAGAATTTTGTTGTAGAAATCCAGTCTGCAATCTTGAAAATTGCATTTCTACTTTTCTAGTTTACTTAAAAGTCTCAGAGTGGGCAGAGAGATGGCTCAATAGTTAAGAGCACTGGCTGCTCTTCCAGAGGTCCTGAGTTCAATCCCTAACAATTGCATGGTGGCTCACAACAATATATAATAGAATCGGATGCCCTTTTTTGGAATGTAGGCATCCATGTATACCACTGTACATAAAATATAAATAAATAAAAATTTAAAAAGTCTCAGGAGAGATGGTTCAATGTTTAAGAGCACACCATTTGCATCCAGAAGACCTGGCTTCAATTCCCAGCACCCACATGGCAGTTCACAGCTGTCTGTAATTTCAGTTCTAAGGGATCCAATACCCTCACACAGATATACATACATACATACATACATACAGGCAAAACACCAGTGCATATAAAATAAAAATAAATCATTAAGAGGAAACATAGCATGAGATCATGAGACTGATCACACTCAACACTGCAGTTTCAATATGTATCTCCAAGCAAATGTGAGAAGAAAGTCTATAGGTTCTCATCACCTGGGAAGACTGGATACATAGTTCTTTGGCTGAAGGATAACAGTATCAGGATCCAGCCATCTGTAAACCTTGTTACTCTTTCATCCTTTACTCTGGGCTCATACCTTCTTCTTTTTTTTAAACTTATTTATTTATTTATTTGCTTTGGTGTTTGCCTGGAACTGGAACTACAGACAGTTATGAGCTGCCATGTGGGTGCTGGGAATTGAACTCTGGTCCTCTGGAAGAGCAGTCGTGCTCTTAACCACTGAGCCATCTCTCCAACCCTAGGCTCATACCTTCTAATAACGTGGTTGTTCCAGCTGTTGCTACTGTGTTTGATTTCAGTCTGTGAGGAGAAGAAAAGACAGTGAAAGAATGCTATTTTTTCCTGGAAGAACACAACTTGAAAGTTGCTCAAATTCTATTGGCCACGGCTTATTGAGCCACACCTATGTACAAAAGAGCATGGGAAATGTAGTATTTGTCAGTGTCTAACTCCAGGTTTCTTCTACTAACGGGGAGATACTTATGGAGCTATAACACTATCTCTGATACACATGCTTCTTGATATAGTTATAAGGATTAAATGACATTCTTACCACAGAGCTGTGCCCATGATTAAACAACAAATCAAAAGATAACTTTCAGATTTTCATTTTTTATTAAAAATCTTTTGATCCAGGAGTATGCCTTTAATCCCTACACTAGGAAGGAAGAGGCAGGCAGAGTGAATATTGTTGTCACCCCCTCCAAAAAAGACTCTCTCTCTCTCTCTCTCTCTCTCTCTCTCTCTCTCTCTCTCTCTCCTCTTTTGAAATAGGGACGTACCATGAAGCCCTGAACTGACTATGTGGACCAGACTGATCTCAAACTCTACTTTCCTCTGTCTTCCGAAGGCTGGGGTGAAAAGCCTAGGCCACCCCGACCAGCCTTCCTTTTGTTTTATTTGTTTACATCTGTGTCGGTGACTGTGTGTGGCAGTGACACACGAGTGAGTATTTGCAGAGGCCCAAAGAGGGTGTCAGATTCCTAGGAGCTACAAGTGCAGGCTGTCACGAACTCTCACATGGGTGCTGGGAACTCAACTTGGGTCCTTAGTAGGAGAAGCAAATTCTCTAAGCTGATAGGCCTTCTTTCCAGTTTCCGAAGATCACTTTTATTAGTATTCTGTAGATCTTCTCACTTCTCTTAAGCAATGTGCATATTGACTGATTTCTCAGTTCTGTAAGCAGGCACTGAGTACTGATCTTGTGGTGAGAATGTCTGGGTGTGTCACTGGCAGTAAGTATTGAACAGTACTGACATTGTGAGCAGCTTCTGAAAAGCATATGCATGATAATTTATTTGCAAAGTGTAATTCTTACCTCCTTTTATGTCCATGTTGTGAAGTCTTTGGATCACAACTAGTAAAAAATAAAAAAGAAAGAAAGAAAGAAAGAAATATTTTCACTGAAAAAGAAAAATAACAGGAGAATTTGGGGGCGATGCTCTTTGAGGAGATAAAAGATGAGAAGCAGGAGAAGGAAATGGAAAGTGCTTGGATTGTAGAAGCAGAGGGACCTTGTTTGTTGGTCAACTTCTGCTCTAATAATTTTCAAAGGGGCAGGAGAGATGGCTCAGTGGTTAAGATCACTGGCTGATCTTCCCAAGAATTCAGATTCAATTTCCAGCACCCACATGGCAACCCACATTACAACTGTCTGTAACTCCAGTTCCAGGGGATCTGACACCCTCACCCAGATATACATGTACACAAAACACCAATGCATATGAAATAAAAATAGTCATTTAAAATAATTCCCAAGGCTGGTGAGTTAAAGAAAAAAAAAAAAAAAAAAAAAGCAAGTTCTTGAGACTGTTGTGTAGGAGCTCAAGAGGTCAAGTGACACCAGGTAGGTGCACCTGGAGTCACTTGTGGTCTATCAATTCAATGCTGCATTCACCGAAGCAAGCCATAATAGGGATAAGGCTAAAGTCAATGGCTTGAGGGAGTATTTTCCATCTTACAGACAAGCACTATAAGGAGAGGGAAAGAATAGATATGAATAAATAACTGCCTTTAATTCTAGAATCTGAATTCCTAACATTCTATACATTGAAGATGAAGTGCTTAATCTTTCTCAGGCTCACTTATGAACAGGGATCATGACTATAAGCCTCACATTTGCATGAACTAAATAAGATGTCTGTATACAGCTTCTCAGTGTCATGTATTGATTACACGCATGTCATGTCATGTTGGTGTATTTTGCAGCCATAGATCCATTGGGTTGGGGAGATGTAGCTTTCAGAAGTTTCGTGTTGCCAGTGACCTCCTGAACAGGCAGCCTTGCTTGTGTGCTCACTGTGCAAGGAATATAATTTTATTTTTTTTCCTTCATCATTTTTCCCCTCTTCATATACTGTCATTGCATAAGTGAAGCTGGTTGAGACTCAAATGTAGCTCAAGTTGGGCTTAAGTGTGTGGCCTTCTTGCCTCCCCCTCCCAGCTGCTGAGGTCATAGGCATGTGTTACTATGTCATTAATACTATCATTGTTTTCTATGATGCATTAAAAACATTAGGAAACCCCAGAAAGTAAAGTAACTAGAGGTTTTTGGCTTAATTTGATTTAGTTCCAGAGGCATCTGTCACTGCTGAGGGACAGTGAGGTAGCCCGAGAGGCTGTCTCGATGGCTATGAAGTCACCAGCTAAACAGAATTGTCCCTCAGAGCAGCTTCAAGAAATTCCTCTGGTTTTTTTTTTGTTGTTTTCCTCTCTGTGACCCTAGTGAGGTCATGACCTTCTCCCCCCGCCCTGCAATTTGAGAAATCCTGGAGGACAGTGTCCAGAGCCCAGCTCTCTGTGACCAGAGCTGAGTGGAATCTAAAAATATGTCTTGCTATAGAACACCAATTGTGGCAGTTTCTCCAGTTATCCTAGGGCTTATTACAAATCCATCCAAAAAGAAATTCTTGGCATTGCATTGGTCTGGGGGTTGCTGGGAAGACAGGGCTGTTCCTAGTCTGATCTGTGATGGAGGTGGACTTGCAGAGTGAGGTACTGGGGCTGTCAACTGTTGCTCAGGTTGCTGGTGTCCCTGGTAGCTGTCCTGGTTGTGTAGATACAGTCTCCTATTACCCACATGTAAAACCCAGGAGAACAACCCACATCCTTGAAAAGCACCGTCTGCCCACTGCTTGATTAAGCAAAATGTTCCTCTGTGTACAAAGAGCTTATTATTGTTTGACTGTAATTTCCTCACCTTCAGCCTAAGTATGGTCAAGCTTTATTGTCCTACAACAAATAATGAATTACAAAATACAAAAAATAGCATTAGTTAAATGAGGAAAGTCAGAAAAATTTAAATTTAAATCAGGGAATATGACCAAGTTTCCTACCTTGGAAACAGATCTAACAAGTGATTTTCATGGCATGACCATTTGTTCACACTGCAGGATTCTGCACCTTAGTACTTATCACTTAGATTAGCATCTCCTTAAAGTGTTTTCTATGTAAGACCCTGGAGATACACCAATAACTCCGTCCTAGTGTCCATTCTCAGGGAGCTTACACAGCAGGAGAGAAGTCTTAGAAACATTCTGACATTCCCAAGGATGGTCATCACTCTCCAGTCTTGCTCTGACTACATACATGAGGCCTGGAAATTAAACAGTAATTCTCTACACATCTTTTTGACACAGGATCTCCCTTTGTAACCCAGCCTGACTTTGGGCTTCAATCCTCCTGTCTCCACCATACTTAGCTGAGATACACATTTGAAAAGCCTTGTTCACTCAATACTATGTCTCTAAATTCCTGGGTCCAAAAAAGACTCCCCCATTATTTATTTTTCCAGAGAGAAAAGCAAAGCAAAACAAACAAACAGGAACACTCAGCAGTGCTGTTAAGAGGTCAGGGAAGGGGCTGGAGAGATGGCTCAGCGTTAAGAGCACCGTCTGCTCTTCCAGAGGACTCAGGTTCAATTCCCAGCACCCACATGGCAGCTAACATCTGTCTGTAGCTCCAGTTCCAGGCAAACACCAAGGCAAATAAATAAATAAAAGTGTTTAAAAAGAAAAAAAAAAAAGAGGTCAGGGAAATGGACACACCTACACTGGAAAGGAGGACCAAAATTGGTTCAGGCTTTCATAAATAGCAACCTGTAATATGTAAATGCCCTCTGATAGGAGAATTTTAAAAATAGATTATGGAATTGTCATACCAGATGCCCTAAAAGAAAAATGAAGTTGAATATGTCATATAATAAGAATATTTTAAATGTGTGTGCATATGTTCATGAAAAGGTATATACCCACAAAAAAACTGAAAAGAGAGAAGATTAGTACTGGTAACTTCAGAACCAGAATCAGGAGATGTTTTTCAGGATTTAAATTTTTCTGGCGGGAACTGCTATTCCTACCTTGGAGTTTTTGTTTCTTTGTTTTGCTTTTGTTTATGTGCATATGTTTACATGCATGCATGTGTGTATGTTAATGTATTGGGGATACACATGTGTGCAGTTGTGAATGTGCATGTGTATGTCTATAGGTGTGGAGACCAGAGTCTACCTCAGGAGCCTTCGAGACAGTGTTTCTCATTGGCCTGGAATTCTACCAAGCTGGCTGTTGAGTTTATCAGTGATCATCCAGGATTAGCCTGTCCTTGCCTCTTATCCCCCTATGACTGGGGATTGCAAGCCCATGCCTTCTACATGAATTTTTACCTGTGTTTTGAGGTTCTGAATTCAGGTCCTGCTTTGTAGACTGGGCCTTCTTTCTAGACCGATTTTTCTCATTAACACATGAAAGAGCCGGGCATATGGCACTTGTCCTTCCTTGTCTAAGTCATTTCTTTCTGTGTCTTATCACAGCAGTGATCCAAGAAACAAATTTATCTGGATTTCACCAGTGTAGACTTTACCTACAATAGGCCTGTTGAAGAGATAGCTGGGCCTTCCATGTTCTATTTGTACAAACCATGAAAGTAATGGGGTGTAGCATAAGTGGGGGTGGGGAGATAATGTCAGCTCTTTTAAGCAAATAGTGTTCTCTTTGATGATTGCTATTGGAAATCAGGATCACCGGCTGATGGGAGAATGGTCTGCAGGGTACCAGTGGGCCTAGGGTGGGGCTGGTGTAGGGAAGACCGTGGGCCTCTAGATGATTGGGTTGTTAAGGCAACAAAGTTGGAGAGAAATGAAAACCCCAGGCTTCCAAATGAGAGTTAGTTCTTATATTCTAAATATCACACATTTCAAAATATAATGAAAACTGGAAAATTATGTCATGAACATTGTTTTTCTTCTCTTGATTTCTTCAGAGTGTCTCCCCTCTTTCCTTAGGTTTAAATATGTGGGTGCCTTAGAAGCCGGTTGTGGACTCCCTTATCTTCCTACCTCTCTCTTCTGAGATCTTCCCATGAGTCACTGCGTGTTCCTTATTCCCGTGTTTGCTTTAGAAATCTCTACAAATTCTGCAGTAACAAACATTAAAAGTATTACTTTCTTATCTCAGGCATTTTTCTGTGTTTCTATTGATTTACTCATGTTATTGTCATATCATGCATTTTGGCGACTGTATTGTGTTTCATTATGTAAATATGCCATGGCGTATTTCTCTACCCTTCCGGTGATAGATGTTTAGATTGCTTTAGACTTCGTTGATGTTTAGCTTTTACTAATTATGCCACAGTGGACATTCCTGAGCTTGGGTCCTTACGCAAAGGGTAAAGATGGAAGCAGAGATCGATGGGTCACAGGATAAGTTAGTAAATCTTCAGCATTACTAAAAATAGATAACTGGCTTTGCCAGGTTACAGCCACCCCCTTGATTAGTGTGGGACTCTGCACTGTAGTTCTTTTCCTTTTTTGCCAGTTTGAAGAGTATGAGATGGGTTCCCCTTCGCATATTCTGTCTCTCTAATTAACATCTGGGAGAAGAAGCATCTCACTATGCCATCCCCATTTCTTTTCTTGCTAGTGACCTTTTAACCTTTCATCACTTTCATAGTGGGTTGTCAATTATTTTATCTTTGGTTTATTCTGAACTCCCCCCTCCCCAAAAAAAAAAGAAAAATAAATCTATCCATTCTACATATTTTTCTTAAGTAAAACATTGGCTGCTACAAAAAGAAAATGAAAAAAAAATACTTTCATATCAATACTCAATGTATGGTACTGTTGAAAATTTATATTTTTTTTTGATAGTTAAAAAGAAGGAATTCTGTAGCAGTGCATTGGCACTGTAGTAGGATGGAGCTGTACTTCATTTGTATTTTGTTCTCAAGGTTCATATCAGATTTTAATCAAAATACAAAGTGACTTGGTTATAATTACTGTTGTATTGTCCCTTGATTAGTCAACTACAGTGTATATTCTAAGGTTGAGAATAGAGAACAAAAGGAAATGGCTTCTTCCTCAAGATTTCCTTCTGCCGCAGGCCTCGTGGGATGGACCAGGGCACACAGAGTGACTCATGCATTCACAGGGCTTCCAAGCATCCCCTCCCCATAATGGCGCTCCTCTCATTAGTTTTCACCCAGCTGCTCTGAGTTGCACAAACAAAATATTGTATGAGACCAGCCCATTGATGATAAATTTGGGATAATTTTTGAAAATCTCTTGCCAAGTTACATACTGACCTCAGGGTCTTTAAACCAGCCAAAAATGTTAAGTAAAAACTGAATTAAATCTATTATCACAAATGTGTGCCCTCTAATCTGATGAACCTTCCAGATGTCCAGCCTGAGACCATCTGCTGTTTGTCTGTGGGCACACACTCCAAAGCAAGTGCAAGGCTGAGGGGAACAGAGTGATAGTGTGGGGCTGGCCAGCTTTGAGCCCTTCCTGTTCAGACATGAAGCAGGCAAAGGAAAGAACGTGTAAGAGAACTCTGTTTCGAAAGTTCTCCTTTTTGAGGTCATGTTTTTCTTTATATTTAATGGGTCAGTTGATTTCTTTTTGGAATATAACAGCTTTCTCTAAAACACAGTAATGGGATAGGTACATCTCTTTCAAAAGCGCTGGAATCAATGTGGTGAGTCTTCTATTATGCTTTCCTTACCCCCCCCCCCATGAGAATCAATGTGATGACTCTCCTATTATGCTTTCCTTATCCCCCATCTGGTCCCCTCTATTGCTCATTCCTTTACATATTGTCCAAGGATGCTTTTGTGATTCAATGCAGGGTAGAGCGATGGAGGACCACAGGATGTGCACAGCCTAAAACATTGTTGTAAAATGCTCTACAGCAGTAGCTCCCAACCTGTGAGTTGCAACCTCTTGGGGATGTGTATGTAGAAAAATGCTTTCACATATCATCAGGAAACACAAGATATTTACATTGCAATTCATAATAGTAGCAAAATGACAGTTATGAAGAAGCAACAAAAATAGTTGTATGGTTAGGGGGTTACTATAACATGAGGAACTGTATTAAAGGGTTGCAGCATTAGGAAAGTCGAGAACCACTACTTTACAGGAAACACTTGCTGATCCCTATTATAGAGAACAGCCATTTCAGAAATGTAGGGTCTGTTGTTTACTCCTGAATAACTTTTTGTCCATGGAGCATGCTCAGATAGTAGTTAATGCAGTCTTATGTGGCATGTCCATTGAGTCTGCCTACCTCTCTGAGCCTTTGGGTTATTTCCTCTAACACTTGTTACCCTGATGAATAGTTGTTTTCTGCAAACTTGCTAGAGTTAACCGTAAGACCAGTGAATTGTGAGTCAAAGTTGAGACTAGGAGTTAGAGTCCTGACAGACAGGGAAAGGAGACAAAAATAAATAAAAAGATGGTTCCAGATGTATTGGCACACATTTTTAATCCCAAGCCCTTGGAGGCAGAGACAAACAGATCTCTATGAGTTCAAGTCCAGCCTGGTCTACAGAGTGAGTTCAATGACAGCCAGGGCTTTGTAGACAGACTCTGTCTCACAAAACCTAAATAATAATCATCAACATAATAAAAATAAGTAATAATAATAGTTAAAGGTGGCAAACATCTGGTGGCACTCTCACCCTCCTTATCTAAGCTAAAGGTCTGGCAGGGCAGGCTCCAGCCAGTAGTCCTCTCCCCCAACTCCAGCCTTCTCTGGACTTCACCTGCTCTTATAATGGATCCGATCATTAGCTTTTTGTGTCCCCCATCTTTGGGAAATGATTGTGATTTACTATGTTGCCAAGGGCAAACCTTTTAATATTTTTTTCAGAATTCAGGAAGTTGGGGGCAAATTACCCTCAGGCTTTTGTTGCTTTCGCAACACATCAGTCATTTAACACCCAACTTTATTCTTTAGTCTATTTTTATCATTTCCCCAGGATGACTCAAGTGCCTAAGATAAAGTCACTCACTCTCAGATTTCTGAGGCAGTTTAAAGAGACTGGAGGCAGAAAGAGAGAGGCATCTACCTTGGATAGGAGGGACCATGTTTATTGGCACATGTCAAGGGAACATAACTTTAACCTGCATGGGAATAACTTCAACCCAAGAATTTGCTCCATCTGCTAATGGAAAAAGATGGCTGAAACAATTTATAGGAGCAGAAATGACCATACTCGTAGTTTCTTCCTTAGATACTCCCTTCCAGTGTTGCCTTGCCTAGCTGCAAGGGAAGCTGGGAAGTATAGTCTTTTAGCAGAAATTGTCATTTCAAACTCTAAGGGGTTATAAAAAAAATAGGGGAGGGGCATGGTCAGGCAGGGGCCAGGGTGTAGATTCTTTCTTAGTTATTTCCTGAAGAGGAGGGTCTTCTTGGTCCATTGAAGAGGGGCCCTCTAGGTACTTTGTAGGGTGAGAGTCATTGGGAGTGCCTCTGTGGAACATTTTGTTTAGGTACAGGAGGAAGCTCAGTAAGTGAAACACTTAAAAGACAGGGAAGAACATAAGTATTTGAGGATAATAAGGAAGAAAGGGGTGATCCAAGGGAGAAAATGAGAGGGAACCAAAAACCCACATGGGAAGAGGCTTCACCTTGAATTTTATCTGTTCCCTATGTCTAGGATCCCATCTCATCCAGTTAGGATTTGCTGGTGTGGAAGAACCCCAGTATACAGAGGAGAGCACACTCCCTATCTTTAGCAGCCAGCTCTAGAACTTTTTATTTTCAAGTACTGCAGCAGTAAGGAGTAGAATTGGTCTTGAAGCATCCCAAGTCTAAGGTTTTTTGAGAGCTGGTGGGACAGAGAGGTTAAGACACAAAGAAGGCTGTTATCACCGCAAACAATGCCTTAGAGTAGCAAAAAGAGGGATGTGGTGGGTGGTCCATGGTCCAACTGCTCAGCTTTCAGATTTCACCTGAACTGCTTTTAGGGGGTTTGGGAGTGCTGATCTCTCAGTAACTGTTTCAAGCTGACATATGGTTGCTGACATGGACAGCAGTCAGATTGGCTCAGCAGAGGGTCCATCCAAGGGGCCATGATACAGTTGGGAAAGATCCAGAACGAAAGTCAGGAAGTAGTAATTGCAAAACCTTGTGGGGAACATTAAGAGACAAAGTTAATGAGGAAAATTTTTGCATCAAAATTAACATAAGTTAATATAAGATTAAATATAAAGTTAGCATAAAGTTAAATGCAATTGTAGAACTGGCTGAATACCAAGAGTTCTGTAAAAAGAATATGGTAACTGTAGTTAGCTGTTTACATCAGACCTCCGCATAAGGGGCAAATACCAGGAAGTTTTGTAGAAGAATCAGCTAAAGTCAGCACCTAATTGACAGTGTAAAATGTAAATAGAATCCCCTGGGTCATTTTTATAGGATCATCTAGCAAAGCTCCAAAGACATCACTTGGATGTTCTGAATATATTTCCAAAGATGTGTGTTGCTGGATGACAAGGTATCTGGCAGCCTCCTTTAATCTGGAGCTATAGGGTATGGACCTGGGAATTAGCAGGAAAGGATAGTCATTTACTATGCTGCCAAGAACAGACTTCTCAATTTTTCAGAATTCAAGGAAGTTGGTGGCAAATTACCCTCAGACTTTTGTTTTCAAAACCCATCAGTGCTGAGACTGGAGAGATGGCTCAGGGGTTAGGAGCACTAGCTGCTCCTCCAGAAGACCCAGATTCAATTCCCAGCTCCCATATGGCAGCTGACAACTATGTGTAACTCCTGTTCCAGGAGATGTGACACCTTCACACCAATGGAGATAAAATGAAGTTAAATAAATAAATAAATAAATAAATAAATAAATAAATAAGGTTAAAAAAAAAAAAAAACCCATCAGTCCTTTAGCATCCAGCATTGGTTCTTGGTCCTCTGAATGACTCAAATGCCTAAGATAAGGCACCTGCTCACCTTCCCACCTGTCTCTTACCACATTTCACCAATTGCACTGGAACAGAACAGGAGAAGATAGCAACCATTTACCTCCCCTCCCCCCACTGAGCTCTTCAGTGTCAGCCAGCTAATGGGTGGTCTATTGCTACAGATGTTACAGCTAATGGATGAAAAGAATGGGTGATGGCCAAATAAAAGCAGCTGGTGGTCTTGGGGCACACCTTTAGTCCCAGCACTTTGGAGGCAGAAGCAGCTGGATCTCTGTGAGTTTGAGGCCAGCCTAGTCTACAAAGGGAGTTCAGGACATCCAGGACTAGACAGAGAAACCCTATCTTGAAAAAACAAAATAAATAAATAAATAATAAAATTAAAAGAAATAGGTCTTACTGTAGAACAGGCTGCCTTTGACTTTGAAATCCTCTTACCTTAGGACCCCTATGCCAGGATTGCAGGCATGTGCCACCTCACTTAGACCATTATTTAGCAATGTTGAGGAGTTCATCTAGTGTTGGACTACTGGATTTGATTCCTGACTGCCATTTATTAGCTGAGTAACCTTGGATAAGTCACTTCAGCTCTTTGTGTCTAAAAGTCTTATCTGAAATGTGATGATAAGAGCACCTTTTCAGGGCTGGAGAGGTGACTCAGGGGTTAAGAGCTCTGGTTGCTCTTCTAAAAGACCAGGGTTCAATTCCCACTAGTCACATGGCAGCTCACAATGGTCTGTAATTCCTGTTCCAGGGGACCCAGCATCCTCACACGCAGGCAGGCAAAACATCAATGCACATAAAAATAAAAAAAGAATACCTTCTTACAGGGCTTTCATGACTATTAGATTAATTAGAGTTGGCCAAATATTTACCTACTTTTAAATGATTTATTTTTATTTTTATTTATTTCTTCGTGTGTGTGTGTGTGTGTGTGTGTGTGTGTGTGTGTGTGCACAAATGAATGGGGGTGCCCTTGGAAGGCATAAGGTGTCATCAGATCCTTTAGAACAGTGGTTCTCAATATTCCTAATTCTGCAACCCTTTAATACAGTTCCTCATGTTGCTGTGACCCTCAACCATAAAATTATTTCATTACTTTTTCATAACTGTCATTTTGATAGTGTTGTGAATCATAATGTAAATATCTGATATGTAGGATATCTGGTATTCAACTCTCAAAGGGGTCTTGACCCACAGGTTGAGAATCACTGCCCTAGAACTCAAGTTACAGAGGGTTTTGAGCTTCCATGTGGGTGCTGGAATTGAACCCAGATCCTCTGTAAGAGCAGCCAGTGCTCTTAACCACTAAGCCATTTCTCTAGCCCTAAGCAACTAATTTTTAAAAGATGATGAAAATGAGACAGAGATAGAGAATCTAAATTAGCATACTTTCTGGTTCTTTCAGTGAGATGTCCTATGCCAAGTTAGGATGCTTTAAGAAGTTCCTCATCATATGTTAATACCTTTTAAAAATATGATGGTGTTTGGCCTGCATGTCTATGCACCACATGCTGCCTGGTGCCAATGGATACCAGAATACCGTCAGATCCTCTGGGACTGAAGTTACAGATGGCTGTGAGCTGCCATGTGGATGCTAGGAACCCTCTGAAAAGGCAGTGAGTGGCATTTAGCCTCTGGGTAATTTTTGTAGCCCCATATTTGTGCCTTGCTTTGGACTTCTTAGTTTTCAAACCCATTAGTCAAATACAACCCTGACCTTTGTAAGTTATCAGTCTATGATATTTAGTTACATAACAAAACAGAAAAATATTCTCTCTCTCTCTCTCTCTCTCTCTCTCTCTCTCTCTCTCTCTCTCTCTCTCTCTCTCTGTGTGTGTGTGTGTGTGTGTGTGTGTGTGTGTGTGTGTGAGAATGTGGTGGCTTTTATTGTTAGCTAGTCTAATAGACTTCCTTTCTCTGCTTAGCATTAGGGCTTGAATTCCAAGTGTAAATGAAATTGCTCTTCAAGTCTACGTGACATTTTAGGTGTAACATAAGAGGAACCTCGAGGCTTCTGGGCAGTGGAATAGTGGGTGGCTGCTTAAAGGGCTCCCTTTTGCCTCTTTACCTTCTTACCTGCTAGCCTACAACTGGGGCAGCCACAACAGCCACCCTAGGTCGTGAGGGTACATTTGTCTCTCACTCTGAGAGAACAGCCGCTGATTGGCTCATGTCTCTGGAAACACAGTGGGACTCCCACTCATACCTGCCAAAATATCCTTATATCAGAGTGAAACTAAGTCTCTCTTGGTTAAGCTACTATTTTGATTGCTGTTGTGTGAAGCCAACCTCTCCTGATATATGTATCTCCTGATATATAACTGTACCTACCAATTAATTAATTGTTAATTTTGTTACTGAGTTCTCGCTCTGTGCAGATGCTAAAGAGTTAAGGCAATCCTTGAGAATAATTTGTCTCTCCACGTCACTGGGTCTCATGAAGATGAGCTGTGGCTACAGAAAACTTAAATGAAAAATTAAGCAAAGTGGCCCATTTGGAGTCTCTTCCTGCATTTGAAGATGAACCTGTCTAGGGATCTGCAAATTCATACTCATTCAGAGAGAATAATGAAGCTGCCCTGAGCTACTTTCAGCCCTGGTGGTTATAGGATTGGGAGAGTTCTGGGAACTTATCTTGATTGCTTGTTGATCCTGGCTCCAAATTTTTTGTTCCTTTCATCTTTTGTTGGAAATGACATCACTTGTCAGACTCACATGGGTTGTCTTTTATTTCTCTGACCAGATGTTCCTGTAAAGCTGGCTCTCCTTGAGATGCTGGGGAAGCTACAAAAAGATACCAAGGAACCATGATAACAACAATCACAGATGCTCTGCCTTTAAAAACAGATTTGCCAGACTTTCTAGCAGGCGCATAGATGCTTGGGTTATCACAGAGACAGGTTAGGCTGCTTCCCAGACAGATGAAGTCCAGGCCTCTTTGCAAAAGAAAAATTAAACATGATGTTAGAAAACTTCAGTTACTCAGTCATACAACTGAGCCCCAGTTATTGACTTGGTACCAAGTATGGGGCAGGGAGGGCACAGTAAGGCAGAGTGAGTCTGTCCTCATGTTGCTTAGAGTTAGAGATAGCTCCCCCTTTTCCCCTCTGACACAAGAGAAATTACCAACCTACCTTTACTTTAAAATTGTGCAGATATGGTATGACGTTTGATCATTATGATGAGAGGTAAGGATAAAACTGCCTCAATTCACCTTTGACTCAGGGTAGCCTCAGTCATAGCTGATGGAAAAAAGATAAAGGCTAAAATAGACTGCCACTTAGCCTGAAACTCTGAGTTTGAACTCTAGAATTCACATGATGAAAGAAGAGAACTGGTTCCTGAAAGTTGACCTGCCCTTCCCTCCCGACACCCATACCATAGTACATATGTACCTTCTGCACATACAAATAAAATAAATAAATAAATACAAGAAACAGATTAATTTTCCAGAGAAAATTTTCACTTTACATGCCCCATGTTTAATATATTTTCATAGCAACATGACACAGAGAAGTTGTGAGTCATAACATTTACTCACTTCTCTACAGAAATGTTCTTCTTCATATAAATGAGACGGTGCACTAGATAGGGAAAAACCCACTGTGCCAAAACCCCTATTATCTCTTCCCTTTCCTGTAGAACTTCCTCACATACTCAATGGGTGTCATCTTAATGAGGTAGGATGTGTTGCTGATTATTGAGTGTTCAACATCTGAAGCATAATTGAGATAAAATGTAGGTCACTGAATAAAAGACCAGAGACTTGCATTTTTCCTTTAACAGCAGCTTTCAGACCTTTAAATTTATCAATAATAGATTAAATGCATTACCATTTTGCCTATTTTTCTACAACCTCAAATCAGTTCAAAGCATTAAAAACACCCCGTACAACTTTGTGTGTTTGTATTTCTTTCCAGATAGTATTGGTTTGATGCCATTTCTTCCGGGTGGGAGGTGACAGGGGAGATGATGCATTGAATCGACTGGATTAAAAAAAAAACGACAATTCTGAAGGAGAGCTCAGACAGAACAAAAAGGGCTGCCTTCTTCTTTAAGGAGAGAAAAGTAGAAGTCAGATCCAGTCGTATTTTCCAGTTCATTTGGGTTCTTTTCCTCCCTCCCTGACCTCGATCTAATTTATTTTTGCATTAAATAATTCAGCTCCTTTCCTTTTGTCATGGGCTGTATTGGGGGAGATGAAGACAAACTGCTTAGACCTTGAAAAGCACATGGGTTCCTCACTTAGATGGCGTCTGTGTAGACTCCGAACCGCCTCCCACGTTCTATAGGGAAAAAACAGAGCCAGGTGCATTTCTTTCCAAATCGAATTAGCTGCAAGATGCCACATCCAATTGTGGCAAATTGATGTGAGAGTTTGTGATTTCTGCGGCAGCTCTTACAGCAGAGGTCAGCAGGCAGAGACACAGACACCAGGCAGGGGTGTGTAGGGGGGTGGTGCCGCAACTTGTGTACAGGCTGCTCCGACAATAGCAGGGAAGATGTAAAATGCAATCAGCTTTTTGAAAATTGCAAGAGAATCCAGTTGTAAGTATGTATTCTAATCGGATTTACTGTGCCATCATTTACCTCTTTAGGATGTTAACATAACATTATGCTTAATTGAAAAACTGGGTAGTTAGCTATTCAGATGGGATCTTTTCAGAACCCCCCATCTAAACCACAGCTTAAGCTGGCACAAAATATAGACTCCCCTAATCACATAAGTAGACAGTTTTTAGATTTCTGAAATAAAATTTGCTTATTTACTACTGGAAATTAGCTAAAAATGTTGACATGTGACAAATTTGCCCTTCTCCACTGTTGTTTTTAAGATCTTCCCTGACATTAAATAAGTTTACATCATGTTTTATGACATTTAATTAGTCATAGTTTATTTAATTAGCATTGTAAGACATCTAGAGCAATACAAAGATTTTCTGCAAAGCCCAAACAGGAGGCGGCAGTTCCATACATTGTAAGAACAGGTTAATATAAAACAGACCATTTCCTGACAGCTGTGTTCCTGCTTATCCTTAGAAGACTGCTGTAGCAGAGAACTGGGAAAACCTTGAGAGTGCATAGCCATTTCAAGATGCTTTGTCAAAACTTGTGCATGGAAAGGATATGCACGGTCAAAGCAACTTAGCCCAAAGCATCTCAGCAAGAAATTCCTTCTGCTCCAGGAAGGTTTAGAGTCTACTTCTGACACACTGAGATTTATTCACCTATAAATAAATAAGCCAGTGAGCCAGTACAGAGGAGGTCCCATCCTTTGGTTGGGGACCTTTCTTCTCGATGCTTTCCTATACTTCTCATGTGCTTCTGATGGGAACAAGACTTTCGGTTCATTCTAAATTAAACTCTTGAATATCTTGAAATAGCCCCAAAGCTTTATGTATGAGGCCATGTGCTAAGTGTGCTTGTGTATTTTATCCCCTCTGAGACATTAATCTATTGCTGTTTCCCATTCGTTAGATGATGTAACTGAGGCTCAGGGATAGTTGCCAACAGTTTACAGATACGTGGCAAAGTCAACAGTAAACCCCAGTCTTGGAGCAGACCCAGACCCCTGCTCAGGGGTTTTTTGCAGGCACATGTTTGCACCCACTGGCAATGGGATTGGCTTTTGTCCTATCCAAACCAGGTTCTTCTACTTTGACCCCAAACCCTGAGCCTTACCCAGGCCACCTCTCAGCCTCACTCTGGTGGTTAGTGTGGCGAGTATCACTCTTCTAGAAAACACATGAACTCTAAATAATTCAGAACATCATGGGATAGCCACAATAAAAAGTCTTAGGATACAAAGCAACCATGGAAATGTTGCTAACTTTCAGGACATAAATTCTTCCCATTGAGTGCTGTATCCAGGAAATAAAACCAAGCTGTCTATCCTGCTCTATTTTTGCATAGTTTTTTGTTTGTTTATTTTATTTGTTTGTTTGTTTGTTTGAAGACAGTGTTTCAGTATGTAGCCCTGGCTGTCCTGGACCTCACTAAGTATACCAGGCTGGCATAGAGCACACTAAGTTCACCTGCCTCTGCCACCCAAATACTGAGGTTAAAGGCATGTGCACCACAGCCCAGCTTGCAGAGTTTAAATTTTTTTTAATTTTTCAAATTTTCTTTTTGCTGCTATGAGCTCAAATGGTACTTTCAAACAGAAAGACTCTTTTGTATAGGCATTTGTTAGCTCACCTTATTTTCACCTCAGTACAGTAAAGAACAAACTTTGTTTCATTTTTGTGAATAAACTATAATGTTCAAAGTTAATGGGCCAATTGGAGGGAGCAAGTTGACAACTCTAACCTCACCACACACACACACACACACACACACACATACACACATATATACACATACATACACACACACATATATACACACACATACACACACATATACACACATATATACACACATATACACACATACATACACACACATACATCCACAGACATCCACAAATACACACATACACACACATGCATCCACACACATCCACACATACATACATACATACACACACATACACACACATACATCCACACACATACAAACACACATACATCCACACACATACAAACACACATATACACACACATACATACACACATACACACATACACATATACACACATACACATACACACACACATACATCCACACATACATATACACACACATCCATACACATCCACACACACATATACACACATACATACACACATATACATACATACACACACATACATCCACAGACATCCACAAATACACACATACACACATACACACACATACATCCACACACATTCACACATACATACATACACACAATACATCCACACACATACAAACACACATATACACACACATACATACACACATACAAACACACATATACATACACATACACACATACACACACATACATCCACACACATTCACACACATACAAACACACCTGTACACACACACACATACACATATACACACATACAGATACACACACATACACACATACACAATACACACACATACACACACATATACACACATACACAATACACACACATACACACACATACATACACACACATACACACATACACATATACTTACACTCATACATACACACATACACACACATATACACACATACACACACATACACATACACACATACACAAATACATGTACACACACATATACACATACACACATGCACATACAAACACACATACACACATACATACACACACAGAGACATCTGAACAGGCTCTCCAGTAAGAGCTTTAAAAACACTGCCATGTCTGTCTCATGTTTAGGTTGGTTGTGAACTGTAACTTTAAAGCATTTGGGAGAATCTTACCACGGACATGAACCCCATATATGTGTAGTCACTTAACTACTCCTAAGCCTCAGGAATGGAGAATTACAGATGTCAGTTTGATGCCTAAGCACCAGGACACCAAGGACATTAAGAAAAATCATCTCAATGTAACTTTTACTAATGCAGAGTATTTTTAAAAAAAATGAAACGAGGCAGATACAATAGCAGAGGCGCCACAGATTGAATAAATATCACTTAGCCAATTACCAATTATCCATGCTAATGAAGAATGAGGCAGAGTCCTGGTAATTAAAACTCCAAATAAACTGAATGTTGGTTTAACCAGTGATTCTTCTTTTGCAGGAATGTCTAAGAGACAGCCCTAAAATGACTGATCTGAGTTTCACTCCCCTGCCTCCACCTGCCCACCCTCTGACTGGGCTCTGATGGGCGGCAGAATGGTCAAAGGGCAGACAGCTGGAGGGAAGTCAAAGGGAGCAGGGGAGACCCACAGAGTGGAGACTCTGCCCCTGGATAATTGAGAGTTGATTGGATACACAATGGCATCCCATTGTCTACATCTACATTTTGGAGAAGGGGCCACAGACAAGTTTGACATAAGTAGCTCCCGCCTGGCCCTTCCTCTCCTGGGCCAGCTGTGAGCATTCACTGGTGACAACCATGTTCAGCACATTCCTGACTTAACTCCTCTGTCCCAAGAAATCAAGGTTTGAACTAGAGAGTTCTGGCCATGCGGGAAGACTGGCTCTGTCATTTTGTACACTGTTAGCCTGTGTCAAAGGCTCTTGAGACAGATCTGAAAGGGAATGCTGAGAGACATTTCCAGATCTGAAGCCAGGAGCTCCAGGGTTCACTCTGCCTCCTGACTTCCTGGGGTTTCTCGTTGCTTTTGTCCTGTGCGTCCCACTCCATTCCACAAATGCCTTAGTGTTTCTTCTTTTTTGTGTGTGTCCTTTGCCTTATCCCTCAGGTCAGCATTACTAGCATGGTACATATAACTAGAGCTGGCATTCTGGGCCTCAATGGGACTTGACCATGGCAGACACAAAACCAATATGCAACTGGATGTCTTATCATTACCTGTCTGAGCCATCAGACTGTGTCCTGCTCACTTGGCCTCCTGAGCTCAACTATTGGGAACCAATTCCTTACCTTTGGACCTTCCATGTTTCATCAACTAAAGCGGTGATTCTCAACCTTCCTCATCCTTTAGTACAGTTCCTCATGTTCTGGTGACCCCCCCTCGCAACCATCAAATGACTTTTTGTTGCTATTCCATAACTAATTTTGCTACTGTTATAAATCTTAATGTAACTATCTGATATGTGACCCCTGTGAAAGTGTTGTTAGACCTCTAAGGGGCCTCTACCCATAGGTTAAGAACCACGAACTAAAGGGTTAAAGATGGACACAGCAGAGGATCTCCAAGACCTTGTTAAACCTGGTACATGGTTGGTGTCTGTACTATAGGGTTGGTATGCTTGTATGTCCCAACAGAAAAACAACCTGCCTCTCAGGGGTACATATAAAAGTTTCTGAGGAACTCAAGATTAAAACGTTAAATATTCAGTAATTTATACATTGGAAGTTGTTTTGTGGTATTGTGAGCTTGGCTCTGTTCTATGGGATGGTGTCATTGGTAAAAGGGGTTTTATTTAAGGTTCCAACAGAGGCTCACAGATCCACAACAGTTGCACATGTTCCCTTCTCTATCCAATGCCCTTGCCGACCACATTTTAGCTGCACCCTGGCGCTGACCTTATATCTTATCGTATATCTTTATCTCCTGAAGGAATCTTATGCTTTCTGGTGTTCTTGTGGAGGCTCTGCCCTCCCTCTATCACAGCCTTGATTTGGAGCAGTTTGTTATCCAGTCATCACAATCTACAAAACCAGCAGTGCAAAGCTGCTGTACACAGAAAGCATTTAGGGGTCTTAAAGAGACAGCTTTAGCTGAGCCTCTCACTCCCAGAGGTGCTGATTAACTGGGAAGAGGTAAAACCTAATACCTCCCACAGGACCATAGCACCCAAGTGTGTTTGTCAGCACTGGTTCTGTGTGTCTCACTTGTCTTTGTAACCTGTGCACCCAGCACTACATGAGAGGTGAGGGGCTTAGTGAACAGATTCGTCGGTCTATTCTTCGCAGATGAGAAAGAAGAGTGCTAGCCTCTCCCCTCCCATACTAATTTTTTCTTTCACAGGAAAAGAAGTAGACCTTATGGCTATAGACATAGGACTGCTTATGGGGGAAAAAAACCACTTCTGGCTTGTCTGGTGAGTACCATAGACCAATGGAATAGTCCTGGTCAACTGGATATGATCAGAAAGAGTAGGAACATTTTCAGGTCATGCTCTTCAAGAGTGAGTGGCCTTGCACTTCTGTATCCCCTTCTCCCTGCAGCTGGAAGCCTGGCATGTCGCTGCAGACCACCCTAGACTATTAGGATGAGAAGGACATACACAATATGAAACTGACTCCCCCTGTGTTGAGCTACCAAACTCACCTTTCAGAGAGCCATGGGCTGAAGTCACTAATATTTCAGGCCTATGCTGTAACATTGAAGTATTACAGTGTCTAATCAGTTTGATATAAAAAGTTTAAATTTAAAAAAAATCCTATCACAAGATAACTGAGCTTGCAAACACTAGCAAAACCTATCCTAGCTCATGTCCTGGCCAGTGCTGTGGAATGACGGGAAAAACATCTATGTCACTCACATGATGGTGTCCAGTCTCCCCTCACCTCTCAAATGCTTATTTGTTTATTTAAACTCTTGGGTTTTATTTGTTTTTTTGTTTGAGACAGGGGTTCTTCGTGTAATAGCCCTGGCTGTCCTGGAACTCACTCTGTAGACCAGGCTGACCTCGAACTCACAGAGATCTGCCTAGCTCTGCCTCTTAAATGCTGGGACCACCACCTCTCAACTGTGAAGTCTTTTTTAAAAGACATTTTCTATACAAGATACTTTGATGGTAGTTCCCTCCAAAGCACTCCCAGATCCTCCCCACCTCCCTACCACTCCTCATCTCACACACTCTTTTCCTTTTTCTCTCTCTCCAACAATCGGGCAAACAGACAAAACACCAAACAAGCTATAATACAAAAAGAAAAAGAATAAACACACATTAAACCCATAAAAACAAATATAAGCAGAAGATCAAAAAGTTAAAAAATTCAAACAAAGCAATATGAGACAAAATGTCTATTAGAGACCATTAATTGCTTGAGAATTCTTACATGTTTTGATCAGATTCCCTATTCTCTTCTCTAATTCCTCTCATCCCTATAATTATTTCCTCCCAATTTTATTCTTTTTTAAATCCCGAAATTACTTAGTGCTGTCTGTCTGTGCAGGGTATAGAAGCCCCCAGGAGCTGCACTCCTGAAGAAAACTGACTCTCACACTCCTAAGCACTCCTCAGTCGTCAGTAGCTCCTCAGTTTGGAATGGGACTTCGTGATAGCCTCTCTCATCCATGCTGGGACTTTTGTCTGTGTGGATCCTGTTCAGCTCTTGTGTGTCCAGCCACAGTTCTTGTGAGTTCTTATACGGAATTGTCCTGTTGTTTCACTCATGACACCCATTATCTCTGGCTCTTACAATCTTTCTGCTCCCTCTTCTTAGATGATCCTTGTCCCCAGGGAGATGGAGTATTAAGGTAGATGTTCCATTAGGAATGAGAGCTTTTACTCTCTACCTGCATGTTGACCAGTTGTGGGTTGGTAAGTTAATCCTCTATTTACTGCATAAGACTTCTCATCATTCTTATTTTAACAGCCAAAAACCTTGACAAGGATTACAAGTCTTGCTTGGTCAGTCCATGTCTTCCTTCCAACCTAATCCTCTACTTCCCACATGTCACTGACAGTATCTCATAGGACTTCAATTGGTCCCTCAAATGAATTGCTTTCTTCTCTCACAAGATGGTTAAATGATCTGCTCCTTGTCTGTGTTTCCATCTGCTGACCGGGACTCTTCCTATTCTCCTCTACTTCCTAGTCTGGGGGTGATTTCTTTAGTCTCCACTGACCCCTCTGACTAGCAATCTCCACATTATATACATCTGCATTAATACAGCTGTTCCACCATGGAATCCCCAGTGCCTAGCAACATCTAGGATGAAAGTAGCTGCTCAGATGAATGGTGGTGAGACAGATGAACGCAAGAGGACACTCAATGGGATAGATAATCTTCCCCTTCTAGTGTAGACCAGGCAGGGGCAGAGGAGATGGAAAGCATAGGTTAAAACATCAAGAGAAGAGGAACTTCATTTCTCAACATGCATCCCGAAAGCTTCCTCCCCTGGGATCAGGCTATAGGAAGGTTAGCCAAGCATGAGCTCACTAGCCTTAGTTGCAAATTGAGTTGTTCTTGGCACAATAGCCACCAGATCACAAATAGGTGGACTGGCTCTGCTTCGGGTAGCATCATTTCTTCCTTGAATTATGATGAATGGGAAAGTACTAATACTTTCCTTTTCTGCTGCAGACTCATTCACTTAAAAGCCTCAGCTCCCTTGACAGATAGAAGGCCTCGTCATGACTCTCTTGCCTGGAATCATCTCCCCCTGTACATGTTCAAAGTAGTTGTGCCCTACACTGCCTACAGGGCCTTTTATTTGCTCTTTCAGAGAGATTTGATGAGCTATCCCAATCAATAGATGTTTTACTCCTCTTTCTCCTGAATTTCAGGAGTTTTGTTAGGAATACATTCATTAAAGCTTCATGATAAGTTGCTCAGCAACATTTATATTTATGAAGCCATACTACCTCTTTGAAAAGAGTTTATGTTTATTGAGGCGCATAGTAGTAACCTTTTACTCTTCAAGCTCAATGGATCCTGTTTAATATAACAATGACAGGATGGAAGAATGTCTGGATTCTTTGGTATGTTGCTGACTTGTAATCCTATACCCTGCAATTGGAGCAAGAATAGAGAGCATAAAATCCTAAGACACCATTTCACTCTGGGACTGAAAGTTGAAAGAAGTTGCCAACACAACCTACTACAGGGTCCTTCCTAATTCCCTTGCAGCTGAAAAACAATAGGTGAGATCTGAATCCTAAAATTTCCAAGACAATGGAAACTCTGTGTGAATTGAAATCACCTCTTTCATTTTTAGTTTTAATAGAAAAAAAAAAAACCCATCCAATTAAGTTAGAAGAACCTTGAATGCCAGTCCTCCTGTATTTTACTCCATTCTTCTGGTGCCTCAAATTTACCTACATCTGACTACTTGATTTATTAATCAGGAAGAAACTTACATGTTTATTTTTCCTGGGAGGAAATGGTCTTTGGTATTTTGAAAAAAAGTAGTAGTGGTTTATTTTTTTAGTTTTTGCTGACTACACATTCATCTACCCATCCATCTCTCCATCCATTCATTTATACACCTGCCCATCCCCTCATCCATTCATTCATGCTCCTGTCCATCTCCTCATCCATTCATTCTCCCATCTGTCTGTGTCCTTATCCATCCATTCATCCACCTGCCCATCTCCTCACCCATTCATTCATCCATCTGTCATCTCCTCATTCATTCATTCATCCACCTCTCCATTTCCCCACTGACCTGTCTAACTACTGAGTCTTCCTCTTCCCTTCTGTTTAGCCTTCCAGGCAGCAAAGATAGAAGTCACATATATGCTGGACATTAGGCTAAGCATGTAATATAAGGATAGATGCTAATATCAGTATAAATTAAAATAATGATCAATTTTAGGAGCAGAACGTCTACTTGGGTGATACTATCATGTTCTCACCCTGTCTTTCTATAGCTCTGGGTGGGACTTTTAGTTGCTTATTCATCACCTAAAATTAACTCAGCACCTTCTATCAAACACAGAACAAGTTCTGGGGAGGTATCAATGGTGTATATGATTGCTGACCCCAGGGAGTCCACATCCCTGGGGCAAGATAGATAGATAAAGATAAAACACTTAAAACATAGTCCTACAGGGATGCTCATGGTATCATGATATAAAGAAAATGGGAAAACCCCGAGAAGAAACTTTGGCTTGGGAGACACTGTGCTGAGTTTTAAGACTGGAGTGAGCCAGGCGGTAGAGGGAGAAAGGAGGCATGTATAAAGAGGAAGACTGAGGAAGTTTTATGTAGAACTTTTATACTGATAATTAAACAAGGAAGTGAAAGCAAGCAAGCAAGAACAGTTGGAGAACTGGTAGGTAGCTGTTATAGCTGCAGCCTGGAGCTCAAGGGATGTGCACTTATATTTAGGGAGAGATAAAAAGAAGCCTTGAGTGCCATGTTTAAGTTAGATGGTATTATGAATGTGATGGTGAGTCACTGAAGGATTTCAAGTCAGAGGAGTGACATGATCAGATTTATCTTTGAAATGATCACCATGACATCAGTGTGCAGAAAGTATTGGAGCGAGGCCTGACTGGAGACCCAGAGATCAGTTAGAGCACCGTGGCAGCAATCCAGGTGGGAGATGATGAAATGGAGATGACAATAGAGGACAGATGCAAGAGCAGTGTAGGCTGTAGGGTCAGCACAAGTTGGCCACAGACAGGCACTGAGAGCTGAAGGAAAATGGCTCAGAGATTCCCAGTTTATGAATGAGAAGGGAGGATGGGGTGGCAGGAGGGAAATTAGGAATTGATTTGGGGACAATTTGAACTTGAGATTATTTCTTATTACTTAAGGAGAAATACCCAGTAGGCAGGTTATCTGGAGTCAATTTATGACCATCTTATTTGCCAGTTAAGGCTTTCTCTTTTGCAGTGTTACTCACACCTATTTCATCTACCACTCTATTTCTAGAATTCCTAAGTGTTTAAATTATCCTGAATCTATTTTCTGAGCTCCAACTTCCTTTATCCAACCACAGATTTGGTATTTTCTTTTGGAGACCTCATTTCACAGATAAATAACTACATCCTGTTACCAGAGTAATGTTTCTAAAACATTGATGCCACTGAAATTTAGAAATGTGCCTGGCCCATCAATCAAATGAGATAACAAGACATAGACTGGGAGCAATGATTTGCTGAAGATATACCTGATAAAGAAGCAAAAATGCACAAAGGAATCTTAGGGCTCAACAATAAGAAAGCAAAAAGTTTTTTGCTTGACCAAAAAGCAGGTCAAAGATCTTAACAGACAACCTACTAAAGAAGATAAAATTATGAAAGATATTATTGATTATGTTATTAGGAAAAAACAAATTCCAAAAAGATACCACTACATAGCCAAATGTTGATGCAGATGCCAAGTGGTAGAACTCTCAGTCAGTGCTGGTAGGAGTGCAAACAGAACAGGTTGAAGAAAGTAGCTGGAGTGTCGTCCACCAGCTGGAGCATCTTCAACCAACTGGAGCATCTTCCAGTAGCCACAGTGTCTTCTACCAAATCAAATATTCTCTTCTCATGTTATCTAGAAATTACATTCTTTGGAATTTACCCAAATGAAAACTATGTCCTTCCAAAAGCTTGTACAACAGTGTTTGCAGTGGTTTTACTCATGGTTTTCAAAACTTAGAGGCAACCATGATGCCTTTTGGTAATTAAAGAAATTTCAGTTGTGGTTTCTCCAGATTCTTGTATATTACTCACTATTAAAGAGAAATGAACTATAGAACCATGTGTAGTGTAATAGCTTTCTCCAAGATTAAAACTTTCCATTCTACAGGAAGCACCTTATACAGAAAGGTAAACAACTCAAAACAGCTTCAGGAAGTCCCTGAAACTGACCAGATTCACTAGACCCCTCCCCCCACCAGAGTAAGCAATAAAAGCTGAGAGACCCTTTCAGAGGAACTGAATCCAAGTTGAAGAGAAGTTGTTCTGACAAGTTTAGCTGCAAAGAAGACTATGAGACCATACAATCTACATGGTAGAAGCAGAAACCTTCCAATATCCCCGGAAGAGGTTTTGGCTAACTGAATCACTTGAAAGGAACACTCTCCAACCTGTTGAGCTGCCTGAAGGCTGTGCTGTGTACACCAGCCTTCCAGCTTTCGTGCACTGTCACCCATGTTCAGGTGGGCTTTGGTGGTATACGTCTCTTTTAGTCCTTTCGGCTCCTGTGGGCAACCCCTCACCCATATGCCTGTAAGTAATGCTGATGAAACTCATTGCTCACTAAATTGGACTTGGATGTTATCTTTATTTTGGTCTGTTGTAGGCTCCCTATGTGGGGTAAGTAGATGTGTGTGTTGCATCTCCCCAGGAAAAGAGCACCGTGAACATTTTGAAAGAATTGTAATTGTATATTTCTAAGTGAAAAAAAAACCAACTTGGAGTAGTTTCATATTTGATTCCAACTGAATGGAAGTCTGGAAGAAGCAAAACTATGAAGATGAAAAGATTGATGGCTGTCAGGGGTATAGGACGTGATGGATGAACAGATGGAGCAGTTTTAGCATAGTAAAATTAGCTGGTGGTTATAATGAGGGGTGCATATCACCATATATTTGTCAAAATCCACAGAATGTACAGCATCAGGAGGGGAGCCTGGTGTAAACTGGTTAGTGGAAATTTGAAGCAGCGTTGTCCCACTAGTGTAGCAGATGTGCTATGCAGTGTTCGCAGAAGGGAAGATGAGCATGTGTTGAGGTGGGAGGGGTACATGAGAAGTCTGTGTACTTTCTGATTAATTTTACTGAAAACCAGAAATCACCTTTAGAAATAAAGCCCCCCCCCCTTTCCCAGATACAGCAAGGTGACATTGAGATACGTTGAAACTATACAATAGAACCTGAGTTTCAAAGAATTGCATGAAGAAAAAGGTATGAAAATACTATTAATACTTTTTTGTATGGTGGCATGATGAGAAGCCTGTATGAAGAGTGGGTTTGGCATATACTCAGTAAAAGACATCATTAAAATATTTTTACTGTTCATCTTTACTTTAAAAAAAAAAGTGTGTCTATGACTGGGGAAGAAGTTCAGTTGGTAGAATGCTTGCCTAGCATGCACCAAGTCCTGGCTTTGGTTCCTACACAACATAAATTGGATGTGGCAATGTATACCTGTAATTCCAACATTAGGAGGTAGAAGCAGGAGGAATAAAAGTTCAAGGTCATCCAAGGTCATCCTCAGTTACCATCACCTTTGAGGGTCAACCTGGATCACAGGAGACTGCTTCAAACAACAATAGCAACAAGAAAAAAGAAAAAAAATGTGTGACTACTTAGAAAATTATAAGTGCTATATGAGAACAATATATTTCTTTGGGATAGTGCCATCTTAGACTATGAATAAACCAGCTTTAGAAGTCAGGACACCTCACCTGACTTGCAGTTCAGAAAGAACCATCTTCTTAAACATATCTGAAGAGCTTTCTGGATGATGAAGATAACTATGGCCCCCTACCCGTGTGAAGCTTACAATCTCTGTCTTAGCTCTCAAAAGTACCAAACACTTTAATAACTCAAAAAAATAATGTAAGCTTAATTTCTAGGTCAAAAGAAGATATATTCTGATCTGCTATTAGGATAATCAAGAACAGTTTCCATATATAAAACATGTAATCAGTCCAATAATTGTAAGTGATTAATTAGCCTTGAGTGGGCCTTGAGGTTGTCCCAGGAGGTAAACAGGACAGTTCTATGCACTATACAAACTGTAATTTCTAGTAAGATAATTGAAATAGACCCAGAGGTGATTTGTCTGCAGAAAGAGTGTTTGCATTTTGACTGACTGCTGCCTTGGTAATAATAAATTTTTTAAAAAGAGATTGATTTCAGTTCACTTCTTTTCAGCCAGTACTGTTGAGAAACAGATAAAATAGGTACCACAGAAGAAACAGCCAAATAAGACCCAGAGAAAAACATATGTTGTGAGCTGCAGACAGCTTTCCCAGGGTAGGGGAAGGGTGGCTCAGTCTGAACCAAGGTTTGTTTACCTGTTGAGGACCTAAGGCTCAGGCACTCAGCTGTCTCTGTCTCTAATGGATAAAAGGATGGGGAAGATGGGAAGCAGGACCATGATTATGCTTATCACATGTGTCTCTGAAAGAGGTCTTCAGGGTCAGCCTGGAGAAGAAGCAGCAGGAAAGGAAAGGAAAGATAGTGGTGGAGCTGTGTTAGAAGCCCAAAGGGAAGAAGCCATCCCTTCTCCCCCTCCCTCTTTCCCTCCCTCCCTCTCTCCCATGAGCCATTCCTTACTGGGAGGAGATCCTGTCTATTTGGCAGTGTTTCCTCCACCAAGGAAGCGGTCTATAAAATGATTCGTTTAAAAGTGCATTGCATTGTTTCAAAACCAATTTTAAGAAAATTGTCCTAACTTCTCTGCACAGTTCTGTAAAACTGAGACGTTAGGAGACACAATTATAAGATAACATTTGGTATTTTAGAGCAAAAGAACAGGGACTTTTTGCTGCTATAAAATATTTCTTTGTTAAGAACATACACAAGTCCATGAATGTTATTAACTGGAAAGGGTTAAATTCCATTGCTTATAACACTGAGAGATTTATAGGTATTTCCTTCACTTAAGAAAATCATCACATTGAGTATTACTTGAAATATGAGTGTTATTGGATCTAGGATAGAAACATTTATTTATATTTATTCAATAAATATATCCTGAATGGCAGCTACATGCCAGGCATAGTTCTGGGCCTTGGGACACACTAATGAAGACAATTAAAGCCCTTCTGAGGACCATCCATTCTGAGTAAATAAATATAGAATGTAATTTCAGGTACATTAGTGGCAAAATGGGGGGCTGGGGGATAACAGAGTTTGGTGCTGTTTGGGTGGATGCCCAGGGAAGGACTTCGTAGAACATGGTGGTCCCAGAGATCAGGTTCATAAGCATTAAGAAGTGAGAAGCAATTCAGGGAAGGAATGAAATGTGGGGTCACACCATGTTCCTCAAAGTGACTCTGCTCCTGTGAACAAGAGCTGTCTGTATATACCTTATACAGCTTGTGCTTGAGGCAATCGGTAGAAGTAGAGATGTAAAGAATAGTGGTCATGCTAGAAAGAAACTTGGAGAAGGAAGAACCAAAGGACTAGAAGGTGAGATCGTAAAATGACAGCCTTTAAAATATTAAATTGAAAGTTCACCAGGCAGTGGTGACACATGCCTGTAGTCAGGAGGTAGAGGCGGGCAGATCTCTGTGAGTTCAAGGCTAGCCTGGTCTACAAAGTGAGTTCCAGGACAGCTAGGGCTGTTAAACAGAAAAACCCTACCTTGAAAAAAATACCCCAAAAGGAAGAAAATTTAAAATTTAAGAAGTAAAATTGTGTGTAGTTCTGAGCACAAAAACACTAGTGGTGACTGGTGTGTCCTAGCGAGGATGGGAACTGTCTCCTTCCCAGTTTATCCAGATACTGTTTTCACCTGCCCAAGACTCACCTTAAAGCCACTTTAGTTCCAGGATTGGCTGTCGTGACACACATGCAGAGCTTGTGTTCAAGCACCCTTCATAGTTAGTAACAACATCGGAGTCCACCAACAGAGATGATAGGCCAGAGGGAAGTTGCAAATGCTTTCCTTGAAGCAAAAAGGTGAAAGGTTCCCACTTACTAAAGAAAGAAAGGATTCGCTGTATGCAAAACTCTCCCAATTGTGAGACGTGCAAAAGTTGTCCCAAGACGGTGTGCAAAGTGCTTGGTCACTAACCTGGCTTCATCCCATCACTCAGGCATCATGTCATCTCACAGCATCACAAGAACAATGAGAACAATGTAGTAGGGTGTGTTCAGAAAGAGGCTAGATTCAGAGCTGTTACTATAGTACATTATCAAAATTATTCCATTCTATTATAGCTATAGCTGATCTTACTGCATCTCACTTATTGATTAAACTTACACATAGAAAAAATATATAGTATGTGCAGGATACAGTACTATCCAAGTACTCAGGCATCCACTAGGAGTCTGGGGACACAGCCTCCCCAGTAAAGGAAGAGTGATATGTTAACTGATTAAATCCATGCAACAATTTAATGATTAAAGAATCACTAGTCCTACTTGTATTTGTACATGGGGAAACTGAGGCTTCTGGAGATGAATGGCTTTTCAAAGATCAAATAGCTAGTGAATAGGGGAGCCAGGATTCAAATCCAGGTTTTTTTGACTCCAAAGATCAACCTCTGTTCTGTTGCTGCACTGCCCAATATTGTAAACATAATCATATGCAGCCATTAAAATTTAAATAAATTAAAATCTAAAATTTATTTGTACTTGCTACATTTCAATGATTCAGCTGTGACATGTCACTAGTGGCCAATGTCATGGACATGCACATGTAGCACATTTTCATTTCTTTATGAGGTTCTTCCAGACAGGACTGCTGCTGGGTGGACCAGTTGGCTCCGAAGGAGGTGGCAATGTGAGATATGGGAATGAGCAGTCTCTATCTCCCTAAGTTGCTACTTTTTCCATTCTCTTCCCTCCCAGCAGGCTGTACAGTGTGC
Organism: Sigmodon hispidus; assembly: GCA_004025045.1. Classification (NCBI taxonomy): domain Eukaryota; kingdom Metazoa; phylum Chordata; class Mammalia; order Rodentia; family Cricetidae; genus Sigmodon; species Sigmodon hispidus. Next base: position 23,996 of record PVIH01010434.1, on the reverse strand, counting down.
CTGTGATGACCTGCTTCTGTGTAGAAATGCCTGTAAGAAGGAGGAATGATCACGGTGTTATGAATTTTGCTTTTGTTTGCAGAAAATGTTCTTAATGGCAAGAGACAGGCCTGGCTGAAAGTCACTGGAGAGAAGTCTATTTTTAGACCTATGTGGGCAGACTATGGCACCAAGCATTTCTTGATCTTGTGAGCTTAAAAAAGGAAGGAAGGAAACACATGGTCTTATTGAGTCCAAGCAGAAAATTGATGTCAGAATTACTTCCTTTCCCTATTACTTTTTTCTTTTTAAATAGAGGCCTGAGTGGCCCTACAGATTGCAAGATGCAATCTCAGTGTAGCTTGGTATACCAGAGACAATTTTAGTCTTTTAAATGCTACCTATGCTGGCACAATCGGAGTTCAGAAGATGGAGTCAGAGCACAGTGAGTGACAAACTGGTACCTCAGATCTCATTGTATTACTTCATACTGGCCCCAGAAAGCTTTTTATAATTCTCTCTCAGCCACTTAGGTACATTTCAATCTTTTTCAGAAGGACAGTACTTAAAAAAAAAAAGAGTCACACAGCTTTACATTGTTTTTAATAGAACAGAAGTTGGCGGTCTTAGGAATTGCTCTAGTACCAGCACCGACATAAAGTCAGAACTGGAGGATGCCTAGATGGAGGTGGTCTGGTTTCTCCCATGACTCGATCTCCCATCATTTCTGCCTGTAAATATCATCTTCATTAGTTCCACCTACTTCATCTTCTTTCCCACCCTCCTTTTAGTTTTCCTGATAGCTTACTAGCTGTCTCTGTCACATCTTAAAGAATTTTGGCTGTATCTTCTAAGCAACCAGCTTACTATTTGCGTTAGTCATTTCTTACTAGAAGGCAATATTGCACATCCTCAATGCAGCAATATTGCATATTCTTAGTGCAGCAATATTGCACATCCTCAATGCAGCAATATTGAATATCCTCAATGCAGCACTATTGCACATCTTCAATGCAACAATATTGTACATCTTCAATGCAGCAAACACATATTACATCTCCCTCTTTAAGGAAAAGAACACCTTCCAATCCATTTTCAAATATATTTAGCAAGTTTAGTACTGCATTTTTCTTCCAGCTCATGACTCCAAAAGTAGCCTCCAACTCACTATTGTTAAAACAACAACAGCAATAATCTTTGTCCAGAGGAAACATTTTCCTGAACAATATAGAAAATTTTTTGTATGGTTCAGAAAATTTTTAGTGTGTCAGAGTCGTGGCTTCTCCTGTGGAGTCATTTTAGAGCTAGAAGAGACCTCAAAAGTCAGTCAATAAGGCCACAAGGGAAACTGCAACCTAGAAACACTAAGCACTTTATACTTATCTGTATATGTAGAAGCATGTGAACATGATATGCAACAGCCTCAGGAAAACACCCAGAAGTTGTTTAAAATAAAAGTTACTCTCAATTTCCTCTGTGGTTGTTTGCCTGCTAAAGGTAAAAAAGAATGTGAAATGCAATCATGTTCTATGCTATACCTCCCTTGACTTTGGCTGAAATCATCTATGTCAATATTTTAGTTCAACTTGACCAACTCTTCAGGAATTAGATAAATCACAGAACACTGTAACAATAAAACTGATCTTCAGAGAATGTGGTCACTTCTATTTATTTAGAATTGATGGAGGCTTGAGGCAAAGACAAAGCTGGTATTAGTTTTATACTATTATTTTTACAAGAAATGTTCATAAAACACACCATGGATTCCAGTGCCTATGAGAGGGTCTCTCAGCCCCTTGAGACTAGAAGTTATTTTGTACTTCTGTCCCTGGGGAGATGTATTTGTTGATGGAGAGGTCATGTAATGGGAAGCAGGACAATATAAATTAGAGCAATGGTTCTCAACCTTTGGGTTGCGACCCCTTGTGTGTGTGGGATCACATATTAGAGATTCTGTATATCACATTTTCTATTATGATTCATAAAAGTATCAAAATTACAATCATGAAGTAGCAATGAAGTAGTCTTGTGGTTGGGGGTCCCCACAACATGAGGCACTAAAAGGTTGTAACATTAGGAACCAGCTGGGAACCACTGGATTAGAGGGTTATCTCTAGGACTCAGCGGAAGCAGAATTCTGCCCCTCCCCTACATACTACATACCCAGTCATTTGCTTTGTGGCTTGCTTTTCTGGCTAATAAGATGGAAACAAGAACAGAATCTGTTTCAGGCAGTTTTTACAAGGTGTCAAGTGATTTAGTTCATTTGGCTTAACCAAGTCTGATCAAGTTGGTACTTGCAAAGCTCAAAAATGCTGTCTCTGACTCTCTTTACTTCCATCAGACTTGTTGAATCTGAAGCTGAAGAAGATATGCCAGGGGTTGTCTTTCCTGGGTTTTGGCATGGCTCTAGAGTGGTCAACAATATGTGTTTGCCTAAACTATCCTGGTGCTAGTGTGAAGAGTCCTATGTTTCAGGAAACCCTCCATCCTTGACAGGACCTTGCACAGGGAAGCTTGGCCATTGCTGTAACCGGAAGTGAAGGAGCACTGGCTAAATACTGGCTCTGCACCAGAGCTTTTACAGCATGGTTTTCATGCGTCCTCACAATCATTAGCCTACAGTTTAGCTGGTGCAGCAGCAGAAATAACAAACACCACAGCATAATTAATTAGGTGTTACAGAGAAAGAAATCAAGATTTATTTTAACCTAAGGTCACATGGATCCTGAGACAAGTTCAGGATTCCAAACCATGATCCCTCAGTCCATAAAGTCTGCACTCTTTCTAGGATACTGTGATATTTAATCTTGATGGTCAACTTGATAGGATCTGGAATTAACTAAGAATATATCTCTGGATGAGTCAGTGAGTCCAGAGCAGATTAACTGAAGGAGAAAACCTTCTTCAGTGTGAGCGGGATCCTCCTCTGGGTAGCCCAAATATAAAGAGATATGAGGAAAAGGAATGTCCCTTGCCTATCTGCCTTTGCTTCTTCCTGAGCAAACACATCAGGTGCTGCTGCTGCCACCAGCTGCCATCATCCTTCACTGTCATCAGACTCCAGCCTCTTTAGTACAAGACTAGGACCCTGAGACATCCAGCTTCATAGACTGAATAGCTACTGGCTTCTCAGCTTCTCTACTGTGCAAATGGCCATGACAGGAATGCCTAGACTCAATCAGTAAGCCAAGGCAATGGCCAATGAACTCCTGCTCCTCCATTTTTTTTTTTTTTTTTTTTTTTTTGTGAGACAGGATCTTTTTATGTAGTCCTGGCTGGCTTGAAACTATGTAGATCAAGCTGGCCTCAAACTCACAGTGATCCTCTTGGCTCTGCCTCTGCCTCCTGGGTGCTAATGGTATGCACTGCCAGGATTTTAATAGTAGTATTCACACACACACACACACACACACACACACACACACACTGTTCCTCTTATGAACCCTGTCTTATGCAGATAACATTAAATAAAGATCCCACAACCTGTTGTGTGCAATTCTCTTATTTACTATTTCTGAGTCCATCTGTGCTTGCAAGTTTTGGGAATTTACCTCTGGAATCCTGTGGTCTAAAGGCAATGCAGAAGCATATGAGACACCAACCCTTCTGCTTTAGATTCAGTAATAATGAGCTGCCTGTATAGATGTGTATTGATTTAGGGTCATTTCATATCCTGCTTAGACTCTCCGGTCAAGGCTATGAGGTGCCTTATGGTAGCCATGCTGACTCTCGTCACACTCCTGATTGGGAGGTCTGGTCTGCCACACCATTCAAGGCTGAGCTGATGCCTGTATTCTGTACATTATGCTGCCAACCACTGTGTTCATAGACCCTTCACTTTTATTCACTGACCCATAAGGCTGTGCAGTGAGGACAGGGAGCTTCAGGTCAGAAGATCAGCTCCAGGGCCAAGACTGACTCTCTTATCTGCTTTCACAATGGCAAGAACAAGAGATATTCAATTTGCCCAACAGCTGAATACTACCAATGTGGACGGCCTCTACTTTGCTCCACAATGCAACACAAACCGCAACCCATCAGGATGTTCTGGCTTCTGTATTGAGAAAAACATTGCACAAGTAGGTTGTAAACAAAAAGTCCAAACAGCTTGGACGCCCCCACTTCTAACAGGTGGAACCTCATGCTTTCCTTTTGTGTATGAGGTGAACACAGTGGCTCATTCCTTACAAGCAGGATGGTAGCAGTAATGGTGCATGGCTTTGGAGGTTGAATAGAGGGTGAGGGTAGCCTCCTCAGTCTTTCAGCTCTTTGATCATCAGGAATCCAGCTGTCATGTTAGGAGGACACAGGCAGACTCTGAAGAATTCACACAGCAAGGAGAAGGAGAGAAACAAGAAGGCTTTTGGCCTGAATAACAGAAGCACTGACTTAACAGAGCTCTCGAAGTAACTCAGACAAGTCAGCCATGTGTCTTTCTTTGCGAGAAATTTCTCTCTTGTGATGTCATTTCCTGACCTTTATTTTTTTTCTTTCTGTTGACTGCTCATTTTCAGTCTTCTTTGCCACTGCTTTCCCTCCTACTCACTGGTTTAGGAATTAGGGCTTGATCTGGGCTCCTTGGAGTTTGGGTTTATAGTTTCTCACTAAGCATTCTTCCATAGAGGCATAAGTGGCACCGTTAGCCAGTGATTCGCACATCTATTCCTTTAGCTTTCTTCTTTGCACTGGGCTCTGAACTTACTGTGTATCTGTGAGTTCTCATCCGTGTCATCAGTGGGTGGGAATGAAGTTGAAGCTACTGTTGGGTCCCTTGGCCACAGTGTTTTGACTCTCTCTCTCACTGGCCTCATGAAAGGGAGGGAGGTTCTAAGAAGGAATGTGTCAACCTCTGAGCTCAGAAGCTCCAGATTGTGTGGGACCCAGGGTTGTAAGTTACATATACTGCTTGAGCTGCAATTTTGTCTCTCAGAGGTCACAAAGAATCGAGGAGATGGTACACAATCTCTCTCCACTCTCGTTCTTATAAATTATGTATTGAGTACATTCTCCCTACAGCCCCCTTCCTTTTCCCCTTTTGTTTCCCTGGACAATTTCACTTTCCTTTATTGACTCTGTTTTTCAATAGCAGGAGTAGATCATATAGCCAATCATTTATAAAAGACAGGTAATCATTTCAACTTTAATCCTTGTTGGTGACATTTCTAAAACTAGAATAATATCACAAGGGTTCCACATTGGTTATGATTTCTGCATAATGAAGCATTTTTAGAAAGTCAGGGTTGTTGCTCCCTAGTTCCGTGATCATTAATTAGTTTATGTTCTCAAGCTATTCTATCAGCTAGTTAGGGGTTTTGATGGGTTTTTTTAAGATACAAAATGAATGAAGTTATATAATTTCTATCCCAAGACATTGTGGTATTATAATTTCATGAAACAAGCATAGCAGATTAGACTGTATTTATAATAAATTCAATATTACCAAAGGCATAACTTCTGTGTATGAACATATATTTTCTTGTGTGAAAGAAATGTTAAATGTTAAAATTGCTGAAACAAAAATTGAAGTGCTTGTGTTAACATTACCACAGAAAAAGAGCTAAAGCCAGAATAGTTACCATATGTGATGGTTAATATTGATCATAATGTAACAGGTTCTAGAAGTACTGAAGAAACAAGCCTCTTGGCATGCTGATGCATGTTTAACTAGGTAAGGTTACTGGAGTGGGGATACCTACCCCAAAAGTGGGTCTGCACTATCCCATGGACTAGGGCTAAGGCTGCATAGGAAAGAGTTGAGCAACAGCATTCATTACTGTCTGCCTCCCAATTGTGAACTGTAGGTGAACTTCTCTGTCCTGTCAGCGAATTCCTAAATAACCACACAGGGACTTATTATTAATTATAAATGCTCAGTCAACAGCTTAGGCTTGTTTTTTAACTAGCTCTTATAACTTAAATTAACCCAATTTTTATTTAAATATATATTGCTGCCCTGAGGGTCTTTTACCTCAACTGTGAAATTCCCATGTGCTTCTTCTGGCTCTCTTCACTTCCTGACTGTATCCTCCTTCTTCCCAGAATGCTCTGCCTCAAAAATCCTGCCAACCTGTTGACCAATCAGTTTTTTATTAACAATGAGAGCAACACATCTTCACAGTGTACAGAGGATTATTCCACAGCAGTGGACACAATGTGACCAGCTGCCTCTAGCTCCTGGTATGACTTTCCTGCCATGATAGACTGCAGCATCAAACTGTAAACCAAAATCAACTTTTGCTTTCTAAATCACTTTCACTGAGTATATGTTGCAGTAACATGACAAGGGATTAATATACATAAGGCTTTGACTTGGAACTCACAGTGGGGCTCATCAGAGCTGAACATTGGCCATATATCAATGGTCATCACCCAAGGCCTGCCTATACACAGAAACATGGAACAGCTTCAGTGCTGGCATTGCATATCAGTATCAGACAGCATCATCTTTCAGGCAAACCATACATGGATGCATGGAGACTGTTTCTTATCTCCTGGCTTTTTACTTTTCTTTGATAGTTGTGGTGATTTGGATGAAAATGTCCACTATAGGCTTAGATGTTTGAATACTCAGTCCCCAACTGGTGCTGCTACTTGGAAAAGTTTAGTTCTTTCCTAAGAAGCCTAGCTGTGGACTTCTAGAGGAATCCTTGAAGTTCCTAGTTATTCAGTGCCCAGATAATGGTGTACAGCAGCATGAAGGGTTTCAGAGCATCCAACCTAACCTAATGGTAAAAATACAGAACCCAGAACCAATATGACAGTAGTAGCTATGACCAAACTCTTAGGTGGAGAATTAGAACCAGTGGCTTTAACAACTCAGTAGGTTTCAAGAGAATACAGTGGTGTAATTTCATACTCTTGATGGGAAAAAGCTAACAGAGATTCAAACAAAATTATCAAATAGGGCTTGAGATTCTGTGATTAAATGTTTAATATTTACTTGCTTTGATCTCCAGTAACACACACACAGAGAGAGAGAGAGAGAGACAGAGAGAGAGAGAGAGACAGAGATGACAGAGAGAAAGAGATTTAAAACTAAGCAGAAGTCTCTGATCAGGGAAACACTCACTCTACGCAAAGTTAATACACAACAGAAGTCATCCACAGCCATAAAGGAAAAATCAAAAGGAGGAAAGAATTAGTGACCTTAAAATTAGGCCATTGGAAAATACAGATAGTGGAGGGGAAAAAAGACCAAGAAAAATAATAATGTCAGAAGAAATCACGTAACTTGCAATAGCATTTAAGATTTGGTACTGTCACAGGGGCAGACAGCTTGTTCAAAGACAGAGACCATTTCAAACCTAGAAGATGATGCAGAATCCAAGGAAAGAAAAGTATAGCTAACAAGCTAGATTCAACTCAGCCAAGTTTATGGTAAAGAATCCTTACTCAAGCCTTCCTTCCAACCATTAAACATGAAGAGATTCTCAAGGCATTGAGAGAAACTACTAACACATGAGCGTGTCCCCTTTCTCCTTATAGCCATTTATTTATATTGTTAATTTTAGTTATTTATCTATCTATCTATCTATCTATTTATTTATTTACTTATTTAACATAATGGATATTTTGGCTGCAGGTATGTCTGTGCATCATGTATATGCCTGGTACTTGAGGAGGCCAGAGGAGAACACAGATCTTTTGAGACTGGAGTTACAGGTGGTTGTAGGCTGGCATGTAGTTGCTGGGAATCAAATCAAGTCCCAGTCTTCTGGAAGAATAGCCAGTTCTTTGAACTGCTGAGTCATCTCTTTGGCTTTTTTTTTTTTTTTTTTTTTTTTTTTTTTTTTTTTTTGAGACAAGAATTCACTATGTAGCCGTAGCTGGCCTTGAACTTGGGGTCTGCCTGGCTTGGCTGCCTATGTGCAGAGATTACAGGTATGTCTCACTAACCCTTCTGTACTCAGCTCTAAGTGTTAAGCTTAGTACAATTGTTCTGTAAATAGTTCTTATACTGTATCATTTTTGGGGGTGACAGAGGAAACATCATATATGTACAAGACAGATGTAATCCTTTTAACTTTGTTTGGTGACTAGTTGATTGAATGTTTTGATAGGAACAGGAAGACAAGAGGGGAATCTATGTATCCTTTTCCTTTCTAGTAGCTAGAATAGAGAAGCCACTCAGTCAGTGTGAGTCCCCAAGTGACTGGTAAACAAGGGTCACTCATTCATTCACCTAGTTCTTTAATGAACACACTTCCTTGTGTTTGAGTCATCATACACTGTGTAAGTGGTCACTGATTACTTCAATGACACATTACATAGGCTTTATTGTGATTTTCATGATGCTTCTAAATATTCTATAACTCTACTGGTTGCAAAGGAGAAATAAACACAGCTCTATACACTGGGACATTTTCCTGGTTAACATGGTGCCTCCCATTTTGCCAAGTACAGTGTTACAAAGCTTTGATTTCAACACTCAAGAGGCAGAGGCTGACTGATCTGAGGTCAAAACCAGCCTGGTCCACACAGAGAGTTCCAGGATAGCCAGGGCTCTGTTGTGAGATTCTGTCTAAAATAAGAAAGAAAGACTGGCATTGTGGTGGGGGAAACAATGACGTCTGAAGTTTCCTTTGACTTTCCTGAAACCGAGTGTTAGTTTATAAGCTATGCTCAGTGTGCCAAAGGAGTCTCCTGGGGCTCACCCTGCTCTCTGCCCTGGACCTGCCACACACATTTGGACATGTCTTTGACAAAAACACTATTTCAGGCCTCTTGCTTGTACTGTGTGTGTGAAAGCATTGTTCAGCATTACTGGATAGTTAACCCAGCCATGCCTTCATGTGGCCTAGAAGCTATGGGCCCTAAGGGCTCTTGGACAGTCACAGAAATTATCAGTGAAACCAATGGATTCATTCTAGTAACTGTGTTAACCAGATAATTTAAATACTCCACCGAAAGTTTGTAAGAAGTGTTTTCTAAAATGGGTCAAAACTTTGTGACTTGGTGTACAGAACACAATTGAGCCTTGTTACTCTGCATTAGTCAGCAATATAGTAATAGATTCACATATAGAGAAACATATATTTCAGTGAAACATAGTAATGTATCAGAAACCAATTAAATGCAGAGAATGAGACAAAATTCCTCCTTATTTGGAATTCAGGCAACAACCTGTCAAAGGGTTCCTGTTTCCTTGACTGAATTGCTGAGTTGAATCTAAGTCAGCTTTTTTTTTTTTTTAAACAATAATAGGACTTTTTCTTCTTGAAATCAGAGTTCAGTGATGCTTTCAATGAATTTCTCAGTACTAAGAGAAGCCAGAACCCCGTTTTCTTGCCTGGGGCTCATGTCAAGTGACGAAGTGTGAAGGAACATGGCAGTGGGAAGTTCACTTTTGTGACACTGCTTTGCCTAGGTCATCTCAGGTTTCCTCACTGAGTTAAGGCAGGTCAGGATAATGATGCTTTGACATTTGTTTCTGAACCAAAATCTTGCCTGGTAATTGCTTCATGATCCACCTTCTATTTTTCTGTAGAAATGTACACATCTGGAAGTCAGGGGTTGGTCAGCTCAGTGGTAGGGATGCTTAGCATGACCGAGATCTTGGGGTCACTCCCCAGCACTAAGTAAACAAACAATATGGAAAACAAACGTGTGTACTCTATAGAGAGACATAAAGAGATCGGTTATAAATTCAGACAGACATGATATTCTACAAAACATCATATTTCAGAGAAATTGAAGACATTTGAGTGTGTGTGTGTGTGTGTGTGTGTGTGTGTGTGTGTGTTGGGGGTGAGTTCCTGACCTCTCACAAAGGCAAATGAAAGATACTTGTCCCAGCCTAGAGAAATCAGGCTGAATGTATGTGGCAGCCGTGTCGGTCAGTCGTGAGGAGCACACTTCTATCTTGAAGTTTCAAGTGAACCTGAACTTCAGGAACAGAGGGTTTACCTTCTCCAATGGAATGGTGGGACACAGCTCTGACTTAGGGGAGACTCAGGGAGGTGAACTAGAAACAGACTGTAGAAAGCTAATTCGTAAATCACCCAGAGCCCAGTCAGAATGACTAATAATTCTGGGACTGTAATTACCCACCTGTAGGCTTTATTTTTTTTTCCTTCCAACTTCCCACTTTTCTGTTTTTCAAATTTTTAATAATGAGCATGCACTCCTTTTATAATAAAAAAACCAATTAACTTAATTAGAAAAAAATTACCCACAGGTGACGGGAGGTATCTCATTAATTCATCATGGAGAGGTATGATCTCTGCCCACCGTGCGCTGTTACCGATGTGGTGTTAGGGCTGAGTTGGGGTTGAGTGCAGAGGTGGATGTAGGATGGGAGGAAGGTAATGAGAAGATAAGGAAAAGGCTGTCCCTAAGAACACATATTGGGAGGAGAGGCCCAGGCAGGTCCCTCTGAGTGAGAGCCATGCTCAGCACCATGTGGCTTTAGTGATTGCAAAGAGGAGGGGGGAAGGAATGATGCTCTCTGCTGGGAGACTGTCTGGTGTCTCCAGTTAGAGGAAGAAAGAACATGACCCCAGGCAGGAAGTGGCTGGACTGGCTACTCCATCCCTGGCCTGCTTGTGGGACCTATGTAACATAGAGGCCCCAACATTTCTGCACATCTATTCCAGGCTCCCAAATAGACCAACCCAGATCTCTGAGTGGGCTTAGTGGATGTAACAGCTTTAGTACTGACCAAAAGTTTACAAAACCCATCAGTCTTCCTCTGTCTGAGATCCAGTGTTAGTGATAGGGTGCCTTGGATGAAAACACATGCTGTGGATATCTTCTCCAGGTAAATGTAATTACTAATTTTACTTTCTTCTCAGGCATTCCACATCATGCAATTGGCAACTGTTACATGCCCATAACAATAAATAAGTAAATAAATACAAGCACTGCTTCTAAATGGACATGCTCTCCATTTCTCTGAAGTGTAATTTAACTGCAGCATTCTCACATCGGAGTGCTGAGGAAAAAAGGAGGAGATTCCCCCCAGTTTACACGGAGATGCTGAGCAGTGCAGCCGAGAATGAGGCTAAAATGGAAGTTAAAATGCAGCATCACAATGAAGAGAGCCTGTTCCACACTGGCAGCGGTGCCTTAGGTAGAGTTACTGTATAGCATCTTCCGATGACCATCCACTATTGATTACCTCCCCAGTGCTCGTCAGTTAGCCATGGAAGCCTTTTCCTGTTTCTGGCTCTGCTGGTTAAAGGCCCAATAGGCTCTTTGTTGCCCTTTCAGAAGAACTAGTTGTACATTTTGATTTGGCAAAGAACTATTCACGATTTCAGACCCTTCTGGCTTTACAAAACAATTCTATATGGAACATGCAAGGAAAATTGGTTGAACTTCCAGACAGCAGATAAATCCTAATAATCAACAGGCTTTGCTTGCCTTATTTTTTTCTGGTGGCTACATTTAGTATAAACGAAGTCACTATTCTGTGATAGAAAGGTCACTGTTTAAGGGGCACATTTTCCTGCAGTACCAATTGCCTCAGAACTCTGAGCACCGATCACTGGGCTTCGTGGGCATTCTGATCTGGAATGTGTTCTCTCCCACCACAGGGTCCACTGTGAGGGGGAGGGGAAGCTGTGAACAAAATCATCAGCCCCTTGGAAGGCACCCTGACCTCCCCAGGACTGAACTTTCAACCTCTTGAGCTGACAGTTAGTGGTGTATTGCACAAATTTTGTTTGAGACTAATTGCAGCTTGTAAATGGGGCATTGTGGCCCTGGATAAGACCCGGCAGTCTCGCTCCTCAGGGTCACCCAAGTGGAATCTGGACACAAGAAAGCCTGTCCCATAATGGGCCTCCTCCTTGATCCCTTCCCAACCTCTGGAGCCTTAGCCTTGTCTCCTTCATCAAGAGAAGAACTAGAGGGCACAGCGGGAGGCTCCTCTGTAAATCTCCTCAGGGAAAGCCGGGCTACTCATAGCAACTTGCAGCTTCCTCAGGAATTCCTACAGACTTCCCAGGGCTTACCATTATCTCCTCACTCATCAACAGTCACCTTTCACAAACCCAGGGACACACACTGTGTCTCAAAGCACAAAGCACTTTGAAAGTCATCCATGTGATGTCCACCAGGGAAACTACTGGAAGCAGAGAGAAGATTTTCCTAGCAGATTAGCGACTTATATTTTCTGTAAAGTAGATAGACTTGTAATGGACACATAAGCCATCAGATGCATGGAACAGGAAGCCACACTCTTGGAGGCGGGACTAGGAGTGAGTGGTCTGAGCACTACACTTAGGAACGAGCTGTCTCCATGTGTGACTCACAAACATTCAGCAGGAAGATAAAAGAAGCAGCCAAGGATGACTGTGTTCTCTCTGAGAGTTTCATCTGACCGGAATGGTGGCTAATATCTTCTATCCTGAGGCCATGAAAAGAGCATACGGAAGTGTGTGAAAGTATAGAGTGAGTGTTCCAGGCAAACAGCATATTGTCCTCAGTTAATCTAATTTGTCAAATTGTTCCTGGTGCCTTAGAGCTAAAGGATGATGCTCGGGCCACAGTGTACAAATCCCCAGCCATCTGCTCTGACAGCTGTTGGACCCTGGCATCTTGTGAGAGCCCTTGGGCCCAGGAGAGACTAGAACAGCTCACCAAGTGGCCAAAGGTTAACACTACTAACATGATTGAGGTAGAAAGGTCTGTAGATGACACCAGCAGAGGTGTGCCCAAGGATGAGCAAATCTCCTCCCACACACACTCATCAGCTACCAGACACTCCAGTCTGTGTCATCTGGATATTTTCTTAATACCTTCAACCTTGCCTTAAAAAAAATCAATGCAGTTAGTGCACTGCTTAGTTAAAAGTGAGCATATCTACTGATGCTAAAAAAAGAACTAGGCACTTCCTGCCAATTTAGAGAGATGTGCTCAGATGATCTGTCAGCTCCTCCACTTGGATTAGTTTACAGTTTCAATAAATGATTTCCATGAAAGTTGTTTGCCTCCAACATGTTACTCTTTGTGGGCCAATTTCATTAGCCTAGTTGAGTTTCAGAAATGGAGTTAGAATACCCAATCATCCCAGTTATCCTGATGGTGTTGTGGTTTAAAAAATAGAAAATTCTGCTTCTGTTATATCTCTTATTCCAGGAAAAGAGAGATGACTAGTCACAGTAAGGAGCTATTTGCATTCTCTTAGTTCATTTTCTGATGCTATAATCAAATACTCAAAGCTAGGTAAGACAGAGAGAAAAGTTTATTTAGCTCACAGTTCTTGAGGCTGAAGTTCAAGGTCCACTGGTTGAACTCTGATAAGATGTCCCTTGTTGCATCCCACTCCATCCACCCCATCCGATCCCATTCCACCTTATCCCACCCCACCCATTCCACCTCACTCTACCCTGCCCCAACTCACTCCATCACAGCTCACCCCACCCCACCCCACCCTATCCTAAACTCTCTCAGAAGATGTCACTGTAGAGGGATGTATGCCAGAGAGAGGGTATGTGTTAGGATAGAAAGCCAGAGTTGGAAATAATGCTAATCTTACTCTTTGTTAGCAACTCCTTCAGGTAAACCACTCAACATTCCACATGAACTATATCAATCTCGAAAGGAAGTGCCCACCAAAGACCTAATACATCCTCATAGTCCATAACACTTTAGTTTTGATTTTATGATTTATTTTATTTGTAAGAGTGTTTTGCATGGATGCATGTTCATGTACCACATGGAAGCCTGGTACCTTCAGAGGTCAGAAGGCAGTATTGAATCCCCTGGAACTAGAGTTTCAGATGGTTGTGAGCTATTTTATGGGTGCTGGAAGTGAACCCAGGTCTTTTGCAAAAGCAGCATATATATATTCTTAATCTTTGAGCCATCCCTCCAATATCCAGCTGTTACAAGTCCTTCTGCCTCTCAGTGTGACCAGATTGGTGACCAACACATTTCCAGTCAGAAATCTTTGGGGTACAGACCCAAACCACAGTGCCATGCAAGTCAAGATCCTGAGTTTGAGAGTGTGATAACACGATGTAATCTTAATCCCAGAGGGCTCACACCTAAAGGAGGTCTTCTAAAAGTGGTCTTAGGTTTTCTTGGTTAGTCAGTTTGTTTCGAAATTATCTAAGAGTAGAAGGACCCTGTGTGGCATTGGATGAGTGTGAGAGTTCAGTGTTCCAAGGATCCTACTTTGTCACCATCCCATGGCATTCCATAGCTATTGTGTTAATGTTTGTTCCATTTCCTCAGGTTTCCCAGACATATCTTTATAAACATTTTCTTGAAATATTTATAAATTCTCATTTATGTACTTGGGCAGCACATGAAGGAAAGGAAATATCGAATATTTAAATTGTGTTCTCTTCTTTACTGCATTCTTAGGAGATCACAGTCATTTTGTGCATTACAGTGTTTCCGTACCCGTTCTGTAAACGGTGTTTTTGCACACAGCTTTGTTTATTCTACTCAGTTTTACCTAAGGCAGTGCTTTTTAATCTGAAATGTTCTAATAGGTGACAGTTTCATTACAGATTCTGGTAGAGTGAGTCAGGCCTGAGACTGCATCCCTAACATGGACCTATATGGTGCTGGGACCATGGCCCAGCATTCCTACTAATTATATCTGAACTATCTTTACCTTCAGGAAATTTCAGTAAAAAGGGAAGAGATGGGGAGAGGACCATCCTTATAGTCTTGAAAATGATGTTTGTTGAAATAGAGAACTCTATGTGCTTTAATACTGAGCACAAATGCAATTAGAATTGACCCAAAACATCAGTGTACCTAGGAAAGGAAGTCAGGGAGGAAGTAGAAGGGAGCGAGGCCAGTATGTGGCAATTACAAGGTCCATGGCTGAATGGAATCAGTTTTTCAAAGTGTTGGCACTTACAGATCCACCCCCCCCAACACACACACACATCCTACTGCTCCCTAGGCCTTACCAGCCAGAGGTTTCCTTTGCAGAGGTTGCCAGATATAAGAAAAGAGCTTTTGGTAGAAAGCAAGGAAATGTTTCATTCTCCAAATGATTGCAAGAAAGTCCCAAATATGGATGAAAAATGAAGCTTCCTCTGAGGAGTGTTCCAGTCATTTCATGTTGGTTCTGGCTTATTGCGCTGTTGGAGACATGGAAGCAGATAATGAAATGCATGAGTAGAGGGGAAATGTCATTAAGTCAAATGCCTGACAGAAAATGGATGATTCTCTCTCTCTCTCTCTCTCTCTCTCTCTCTCTCTCTCTCTCTCTCTCTCTCACACACACACACACACACACACACACACACACACACACACACTGATACTGTCTACAGTAAACCGTGCTGATCCAAGTCAAGCACTTTCTATAGCTCACATAGCCCCGGTTAGTAAGTTAACACATTATGGGGAGCAGAAAGGGAATTCTGAGATTAAATGTTTTAATGATTTAAGAACAAACTATACATGTCACAGAAATGGATGAGATGGTATTGTTTTCAAATTACATCAGTCATGACCTTGGGAGAGTTTCTATTCTTTCCCCAGAAAGGGAAGATCAGATGTTGATGAGTACACAGCTATTAAATTATCAAACAACAAGAACAGCCAATACCTTTCTATTGTAGAAATTTAGGGAAGTGTAGGGCAACTCTAGATAGAAAAGGCAAGCCAGCTCTATTGCCCTATAGTTGCTTCTTCCACAGTTTTCTTCAATGTCCCAAAAGGGAGTAAAGAAAAATACTGAAGTGAAAAATACTGAACTGTGTCTGGCTGAGTCAATTCCAAGACCCTAGCAAGTGAGACACCATCTTAGTACAGAGAAGTCCTCAGTAAAGAATATTTTTTTTTAAAAAAAAATCATCAATAAAAAGAGTCCTGTCTATAAATACTTTTGTCCCATTGGAACAATTAGTTGTCAGAACGAGCTTTTTCATCATTGTTTAACTTAGCTGAGTCCTTTAAAAACACAGGACTCAACAGTGACTGTAAGGAGGTCCTAAATGAGCGAAGAATCATGATCCCATTTCATCTATATGGTGGTCCTTGGCTCAAGAAATGTCCCTGCCTCACATGAATGGACCCTAAAAGCTCACCAGGTTGAGTTCCTATAAATGGTGTCTAGCCTGTTTCAGGAAGCCCACTGCCTTTTGGATGTCATACTTACCTGTCCACTTGACAGAGCCTAGAATCCCCTGGTGGCAGACAGTAGTGTCAACTGAGTAATTTTCTTTATAAATTTGTTCTATGGGTATGTCTATGAGGGAAAGTCTTGATTGCTGATTGGTGGAGAAGGACCTGGCCCACTGGAGTAGGCAGATGGATGTGAGCTGGATAATAAAGTTTATGCAAGCCAGCAAGCAGCTTTCTTTTAGGGTTTCTGCATCAGATTGTCACTTGAATTCTTGCCCTGCCACCCCTCAATGATGGATTGTGACCTGGAATTATAAATCAAATAAACCTTCTTCCCTTCTCAATTATTTATAGTAAGCCTGATGCAAAACTTCAGACATACTATCCTATTTAATTCTCTAAATAGCCATTTGTGTTGGCTACTGTTGTTTTCTTTTTTAAATTTTTTAATATTTATTTTTATTTTATGTGAATTGGTGTTTTGCCTGCACGTATAACTGTGTAAGGGTGTCAGATCTTGGAATTACAGACAGTTGTTAGCTGCCATATGGATGCTGGGAATTGAACTCAGGTCCTCTGGAAGAACAGTCAGTGCTCTTAACCACGGAGCCATCTCTCCAGCCCCGGCTACTGTTGTTTTCATAGGCAAGAAAGTAAAAGCTTAGATGGTGCAGCGCCTGGTCAAAGCCACACAGCTTGTGAGGAACTGTTGTAATAGGTTTGTGGCCCATACTTTCTGGTTTGACCAGCAGTCTGGCAGAAACACTTGCAGTCCCACAGAATCAGACAGATGCTTGTATTATTTTTATGCTGATCAGCTTAGGGCCCAGGCATATACCTTGCTAGCTAGCACTTTAGTCTTAAACTAACCCATCTCTCTTACCCTATTTAGCCATGCAGCTCAGTACCTTTTCTCAGCAGCATTTCAACTTCTTTCCTCTGTGTCATCTATCTAGTGTATCTGCTCTGCTCTGAGATTTTTCCAGCCTGCTAGCTCCGCCCACACTTCCTGTCTGCCTTTAGCCAATCAGCATTTTTTATTAAACTAGTAGGAGGGACAAATATTTACAAGGTACCATAATCTCACTACAAGGAACAGAGTCTAAGTCATGCTCTTCTCACTCCAAATTCCTTACTCAATAACTCAGATATGATGCAATCAGAATCTATGCTTTATTTTGACTATTCAGTATATTTGGTCTTGTATTCTAAACATTTAGTCTAATTATTAAATTACTTTCACAACACCTGAAATATCAAAATGATGTGTTGTCCATTTTTTTTGGTACTTCCTCATTGATAACTGTTGTGGAGGACAAAAGACCCAAGATACCTAATATTTAAAACCCAGAAGAGATCAGGAAGAGTGTCTTATTTTAGAGGCCAGCAGTGGGATAGAATGCAAAATCGAACTGTTTTACACAAAGGGACCAGGTACAAGCTAGGGCCTGGCTATGCACCTTGCTGAGGCTCAAAGCCAGCACCCTGGAAATCAAAGAACATCAAAGAAGGGGCTGCAAAGGTGGCAAAGAGAAGGCCCTGTGCTCTGCTTCTCCTACATCTGGTTACCACCCAGGTGAACACCTCGAAGAGCACAACTGCTCCTTTCAAAATCAGTAAACATCAGAACCTTCTTAGGTACAGGAAGGAAACAAGGTTGGATCCTGGTCTGATTGTACCTTCCCTCTCTCAGCCTTTCCTCTCTTCATCACTCACCCTTGCTCTGTCATCTGAGGAACCTAGACAGGTAACAAGGGATGAAAGACACCCCTGTTCTTGACAACACCCCCTCCAAAGCTGAGGTCTAGATCTTCCTGCTTTCAGAAGCCCTCGGCATCTGCCCCTGTCAGTGACCGTTAGAGGGAGGCTACAACTGTAGACAAAAAGCCCAAGGACAGACTGATGAACCCCCAGCCTGAGCTCCGAGTCACAGACAATAAGACCCTTTGGCTTCTCCCTTCTTGTTATCTCAGGCCACCCCTGGTAGGGTGAAGGACAGTGACCAGGTGAACCCAGCCTAAGAGGGCACATGAAGGGAGGAGGAGCGGATCAGTTCAAATCGGTGTTTCCCTGAACGCTGGGCTAAGAGTTAAGCCCTGTCTCCACCTATGGAACCTAGAGCTATGCTGTAATTTGGCAGGACTTAGTTCTCCTATCTAGAAAATGGTGATGATCGACACTGGCTTAAAGCATAGTAGAAAGAATGATGCAACATTGAATTGCCTGTCAACTAGTCCATGTGCCACAACACTGCCATTCTCAGTATACAGCAGCCTTGTCTTTTGAGGTGAAAACACTCCAGACTATTTTTGTGAGATCTCCTGCTGTTTAAGCTGTCTCATTGATGCTGGTGGGTTGACATGTTAGCTCACCCTTCTCCCTTCCTCTCGAAGCTTCTTTTTCTAGATTCACCAGCCCTAGACCCTTTTGTTTGAAGGATATTTGAAGGATGCTGGGGCAAGTGGTGACCCTTGGGTGACCTTCTGTTCTATACAGAGAATCTAGCTGAAGAAGAGGGACGGGAGACCCAGGAGTCTTTTATGATGGTATTCTCTGTCTCTGTCTGTCTGTCTCTTTCTCTCTCTCTCCTGTGTGAGAGAGTGTGTGTGTTTGAAGTCATAGGTAGAAGCTGTTTTATTCTGTTATCATTGGTTCTTTCAGCCTTGAGAATCCAGAACAGAAGAGAGGGACCCTAGAAAGCCTCCAGGTAAGAATCTGAAGTTCTGTGTCATCTGTGTGGTTGGTATTTACAATGGAGTGCAGTTGCCAGGGAGTTAGGAACAGGTATGAAAGCAAGAATGCATGCAGAGACATTCGAAATCCTAAGGCAAGAGAATAAGAAGTTCAAGGTCAGTCCAAGCTGCGGATCAAGTCTCTGTCTCAAAAAGCTCAAATCAATGTGTATATAATAGACACACACAGTGTAGTATATTCTCATTCAGACAATAGAAAATACTCTTCTAAAACCAAGATGAGATGGGTAATACCCTGAGATAGACAATACCAGGACAGGATCTCAGAAGAGCCCTTCATCTTGGCTAACTGTGTCTCATATTGGCCTCATTTCAATGAAACATGTCATTGTAGATGAAAAAAACAAAACAAAATGAACTTATATCCTAATAGTTGGGAAAAATTTTAGGGTTAATGGGCACCCTTTGCCAAGTGTTTGAATCATGGGTTTTACTCTTTTAAGAGATTTCTCAACTGCCTGTCACTCACTGAATTTCTTCTCTCAAAGAATAAACTGTCATTCCTTTGTGACTGAAGCAGAATATCATTTCTTTTTCTAGAATTTAGATTCAGAAAATTGCAACAATTCATTTTAGTTCATCTAGGAGTCAGAAAAATTTAAATGGTAAATTGTTTTTCAAAACTATTTGATGTAGGTGTTTTTAGATCACCAGTAACACTCGTGGTTAATTGCTCAATAATTCTGTTTGCCCAGGTCTCTATCAACTGTGTACACAGCTTTTCTGGATTGATGTGTTGCTGATGTTCCATCAACAAACCCTCAAAACTCAAGATTATTTTTAGTTCCTTCCAAATGAAGACTTGGCTTTTGAATACATTTTATTTGCAGTTATTTAAAAATTTGGTGTACATGTATAGACTCCTGCTTTCATTTCATTTCTCTGCCACTTTCCCAGGCAGTTTGTTACAAAAGTCCTGTCACCTGAAACAACCTAGCCTGATTTTCTAATTCCCTTTTAATGGTCTTGTGTTCCAAGTTTAATTTCAGAATGGATTGCTTACATTTCACTTACAAATTTCCCTTCTAATCATTGTTATTAATATCACAATTTGGTTGCAATATCTGTAAGAGCACAAAATGTGTCCTCTTAAAGATGCATTTGCCAGCCACTGAATTGCATACATTTCAATTACTACTCTGCCTCGTAATTATTATTATTAATATCACAATTACTATTGCAACATCCATAAGACTGCAGAGGGTGTCTTATCAAGAGTGCATTTTCAAACAGTTTTTTCAGCTTGCTCTTAAGGAAAATGTACCAGACTTTATCTAAATTCAACTTCCCCTACAATTTACATTAGACCACACACTCCATCAATAAACCCATCAAAATGATCTACTGTGTTGGAGACAAAAGTTATTGTGTCAAGTTGACACTAATCAGTTAATTCCAGTAAACCCTCAGATAAACAAAAGCTCGTTGTCTCCTCCTGATGTGCGTGATGGACCCCATGTACGTCCTATGGTTATAGCATCTATAGAATGTATCTGGCAGACAGGCGCCCTAAGGCATGTATATAGAAACCCAGACAAGATCTATAGCTAATGATGTTGACCCTGACTCCCTCAACAGAGATTGAATTCAAGTCCTCATAATATCTAGACAGCTGATATGTATACTGTGCTAATAATATTAACAATTACTATACCACTGGGATTCCCCAGGCCCTCGCTTAGGAAAAAGCCCAACTATTTCAATGCTTCTTCCTTTACGTAATTTCCTCCTTTATGCCATCATTACAACTATTTCCCTATGAAAACAAGGATGCATTTCTGAATAGAAAAAGGCTTAAAAAAAAAAAAAAAAGATGGAGTGCTTATGTTAATTAGCAATGCCTTGCAAGCTAAACGCCTTCCGGGAAAAGAGTACTATCCCTGGTCTGAAGAAACGATTACAGCCACCATGTATGTCCCTGGCAGACTGGCTGAGTACAAACTGAAGAGAGAGACAGCATTGCCTGTTATTGTGGGGGCGGGTCAGGGGGGCATTGAGAGTGACACTAGGATTTCATTAGTTCTCCCTAGGGCCCAGCAAGCACCCTGTCAGATCTTTTGACTGGTGAGCTAGCTCGGGATCAAGCTGACTTGGCTTTTCCTTCCTTGCCCGGCCTCTTCTCCTTCCATCACAAATAAATGGGAAAGGCCAGGGCAGACTCCCAGGCCACAGAAAAGCTTGGGATGAAATGTTGACAGGGGGCACTGTTAAAAATTAAATTCTGCCCTGTTTTGTGTATCATTCTTGTGAGTCACATTCGTGAATAGTAGCGAGAGATTTAATGATCGCATATTCTTTATCTTATTTCCCTTTGGTCGATGGCAATTTTTTTCTGTTAATGTCAACTTAGAGCTCAAAGTAATTTAGTAATTGATTCTAAGCGCAGCAGTTTGCCAATGGCAGCTCTCCATTTGTGGGGGGATAGCTTTGCTAATTTTATCCATCAGAATGAGATTACCATGCTAATCTCTCCTTGCCTCATCTCTTGGTCATTTGGGACCTGCTGAGGCAAATGACTTATTAGACACAGGGGCTTCGTCCATTCCCAGGATCAGGGAAAGATGATAGGAAGCCAAGATATTGCCATGTGCTAACACACACAGATGGTATGCATGCCTGATACTAAAATCAGAAGACCCTGAACTGGAAGCCTGAATAAGAAGTCACGACAATGGAAAAACACAATGGATCTAAACATTAAGTTCACTGATGGGAAAGAAAAAACAGTTAAGGCAGAGCAGATGTATCTGGGGACCTGTAATTGGAAACTTAAACATCCACTGGGCCAAAGAAGCTTGGTCCATCCAGGGCAGGTGGAGAGAGAGAGAGAGAGGTGCCCTAATAACGTTAAGTGAAGGAAACCCGAAAGGCTGTACTAACAAAAGGTCGAGGCTGTCTCCAGACAATCTGCTCTGCTGCTTTCAGTGAATGGCTGCTTGCTGGCCACGTTAGCCATTAGTTATTTGTTTGATTTAATTAAAATGCTCAAAGCAGTGTGAGCCTCTGTGGTAAAAATAGCCTAGAAGTAGTTTGGGTTATCCACACACAGTAGGGTATTGTATAGCACAATGGGCTGAAAGCCCTTCCAGTCAGTGAGAGTAGATGGGCACATTCTAAAATGTTTCACAGAATTTCTGAGGGGGGGGAAACTGTTGAATAATTCAGGTAAAGAGAGGTTTTAAAGAAAGAAATAATATGAGTGTATTAGCTGGGTGAATGTTTATAAAGACATAAATACCCCCAAGAAAGCATTTATGACGCCCACTGGCAGATCGCACAGGAAAACCTTGATTACTAAGCATATAAATAAACCCTGTTGCTCTTCTTGTCTAGAGAAGGGCAGGGAAATTGATATTATGAGCATTTTAATTTCAAAAGGCAGAGCCTTATTACCAAAATACATCATGGAAATCTAAAACAAAACTATTTCCAAGTTCTTCTCATTTGTCCTAGAATTCCATGTGTTTCCTGCTTTAAGTCTCTTACGTAATAATGCCAGCAGACTAAAACCATGAAACAAAGTAACATCACTCTTATGTAATAATGGCAACAGACTAAAACCATGTAACAAAGTAACATCAATTGCTCCGCAGCTGTCCTCAGACTTCCCCGCTTCCCTCCTAAAGCACGATTTTCTCCTAGCTTTCCAGGTGACAGCAAAGAGACAGGATTCCCCCATATCACCGTGTTGGCTTATACCGTGCTTTGCTTACTGTCCAAAATCTTGTTCCTGGTTTCAGTAAAATTTATTGCTAAAAACAACATGAAAAGATCTGGAAGGTCTACAGTAGGCTGATTTTATTTTAAGATTGACCTATAATATCATGACCACTGAGGGCTTATTTATTTATTTATTTTTTAGTTCTCCACTTAGCACAACCTGATTCCTGCCTTGCCCTGTGGCTCACTAAATTAAGTGCAGGCTGTTTGACTCTGACCTTCCAGGGTTTTCTGACATGGGAGGTCTTCCTCCTGGCAGTTACTTTTTGGGACTTGGAGCTCGCTAGGTCCCCAGCACAAGTCTTCACTCTGCCAACCACTTACTGTAGTGAGCATGGGCCTAGGCTTCTACTGGGATGTTTTTTATAAGCACCAAGGGTGAAATGATTATAATAAAAGCACCAATTCTTTAGCTGGCAACTTTTCATTGTGTTTTGTTTTGTTTTGATTAACTGAAAGATAACCTGAATATAACTATCCTTTAGGCTGACATGGGCTTGACCAAGGAACTTGACAGAGGACATTTTGCCTACTGGGTTCTAATGGGAACAGCAACCAATGCTACTCCATGATAACCTTACCTTTCCTAGCCACAGCTGGACTGTTGGGAATTTAGCTAGAGCAAGTGAGCTTTGAGTACAGCTTTAAGACATCATGAAAGAGGTTTCTTTGTGTAATCAACAACAGTTAACACAGTAACTTAAAATTGGTCAAAGCCCAGAAAACAAGAGCCTATGGAGCCCTCAATCTGTATTATGCACACTCTAATCAATCAAGGCTCAGGGACCATCATGGAGATGGAGCCAGAAGTTGGACCAAACAGTGTCTTCTGGTTGTGACAGTGCCCTGAATTCATGAATTCATAAGCATCTCTGATTGCTAGCACAAGATCAAGCCAGCCAACATTCCAGCATGGAGGGTGGGGAGGTTCACAATACCCTGTCCATAGCTGAGGAGCTATTGATAGTTGATGGCTACTGGGAGAAGAAGAGTCAGGTTTTTGTTTTGAAGGGTGACTTCTGGTAGATCCAACTATGCCCCAGTGGATGGCCTGGTAGAAGGCTTTCTTTTGGACCACTGATTAGCACCCAAATTAAGACACAGAAACTTCTTATAGTTATGAATGTTTGACCTTATCTGATGCTTGTCCCATTAGCTCTTATTTTTTTTTCTTTATTTTGTATTTATCAAAAAAAAAAAAACAGTAAAAAGAATTTAAAATGCAGAAGAGTTAACAATAACTATACAGAGGATAAGAATCATAAGCATGGCTTATCAAGGGTAGAAATACAAATAAGATCGCTACACATATATTTTCTTTGTGTTCAGCTTTCCCTATATATCCTTATTCAAGGTCTCTTCCCCCTCCCAACACATCTGGTCATTTTTCTTCTCTGCAACTGCCCATCTCCTCCCTGGGCAGGGAGCAGACAGTCCTATGGTCCCACTGACCCAATAATGCTTAGATCAGTCTCCACTTCTGGCCAAATCCAGTTCTTT